>PVKM010000797.1:0-93330 GCA_004027735.1 Carollia perspicillata | reverse complement strand
ATGTGAGAGAGAACACCCAGAGGTCTTTCCTAGCACCAAGGGACAGGGCGCCGCTGAAGTCAGAATTCTGACTTGCCTGTTTATCAGCGATGCTTTCAGAGAAAAATATCTGTCAAAAGGGGAAATGTCAAATTTTACAATAGAAGCCTTAATAAACATGGGCATCCAGGCGGCCTGTGATCGGAGCTCTCATACCCTACACAGGTCTTGAAAACCTTACTGGAACAACTCTAAGGCTACCACAGAGCTCTGTGGCTGTAACAGCTCCCTCTTCCTGAACATGGCTCACGCTGTCTGCACATACAGGATTACACTTCAGATGTGTTCTCTAGTTTTGGGAATTGCTGATATGAGCCCTGCCGGGACACCCTGAAGTTCCAGAAAGGCTGCTGAGCACCACCAGCAGCCTGCAGTCCGCCCAGAAGTACAAAGAGGACTGACGGTGGTGCCGGGTGATGAGGTTCAGCTAGTTCTCCAGAACAAGGCAAATGGGCAGCGAAGGGCAAGAATAGCTGGAAGACATGAAGCTTTGGGAAAACTGCTGGACCCATCTCTGTAGAAAGACCACCAGTGATGACAAATGAAACCATTTGGCAGGGTGTGAGGCAGTACTAGGTGAGATAGATATGCTTTTTAAAATGAATATTAGAATTGCTATCACTAGACATTCCTAGGCAGTGGTTCTCAAACTGGAACCAGAGTCACATGGAGGGCTTGCCAAAACACAAAGTGTGAAGGCCACACCCCAGAACTTCAGAGGCTGTTAAGTCTACGAGGGGGTCCGAAACCCGGATTCGCAGCAGCTGACGTTGCAGCCTGGGGACCACACATGGGAAGCACTGTCCTAAGACACGCTACATGAAATCGCTGACCTCTGAACTTGAGGATCCCAGGAATATGATTTAAAGAACTGGCTGAGAAAACAAAAGCCCTCCTCACCTTACTTCTCCCCAAAATAAACCAACAAAATGAACCACTAAAATGTTTGAACAAATACTACTACAGTCATGCAACACTTAACAATGGGGACACTCTCTGAGAAATGTGTCATTAGGTGATTTTGGAGTTGTGCTAACATCAGAGTGCATTAACACAAACCTAGGCGGTACAGCCTACTACACCCCGAGGCCATTCAATATAGGCTCCAAGCCTGCATAGCATCTTACTGAACTGAGTGCTGTAGGCAAGTTTAACACAATGGCATTTGTGTATCCAAACATATCTAAATACAGAAAAAGTACAGTAAAAAATACGGTATCTTGCTTAGGCCACTTACCATGAATGTGGCTTACAGGACTGGAAGTTGCTCCGGTGAGTCAGTGGGTGAGTGGGGAGCAAATGTGAGGGCCCAGGACATCACTGCACACCACTGTAGACTCCATAAACCCTGTACACCAGCATCACCATAAACACATGAGTAACGCCTTACGTGATGTAGTCACTAGGCGATAGGAATTTTTCAGCTCCATTATAATACTGTGGGACCATCGTCATATATGCGGTCCATCGTTGACCTAAATATCAGTATGTGGTACATGACTATATACAGAAACTCTTCTGAAGAAATTGTTTTAAAGGTAAAATACAACTGTGAGCAATGGGGAACTCCTAATGTATTTCCTTAGAGACCAATTCTTGACAACAGTGTAAGTTTCCCATCAAATGCTTTAACAGAAATCTAGGCATCAGCATGGTATCATTCCTGCATTTTATCCTGCAGTATTATCATGATGAAACACCGCGAAGTCCACATTTGAAACACAGGAACGTACACACTGCTGAGGTTTCCACTGAGGTGAGGCAAAGGATGTGTAATTCTCCAATCTTTTGAATCCCCAGGGCCCCTTCCTGGGGCCCTGGGGTGTGGACAGTTGGACTGACCCCACCATGGTCAGGACCCCAGCATGCAAAGACCGCATCAGAAAACAGGCCCTCGATACCAACTGCAGACTTGCCAGCTGGGTGAGGAGGGAAGCAGGGCAGCCTACTGCAAACGCCCACAGATGGTCCACATCTCTGTGCCTTAAAATGAGCAGTCCTTAGGAATCCGACAAGAAAACGTTTTTACAAAGAAATTTTATTGCATATTTCCTGTATACAATAAACATAGGAAAGGGGTTTATAATGAAAATTTCACTTCATTTTCAAAAGTTTTGAATTGTTTGAAGAAATAGTATTACAAAGCTATCTAAAAGCTAAAATAATATTTGACCTTCTGAACAAATGGTAATCCCTTTCATATATTCTGTATTTAAAGCAAGACATTCAATTCGGTTAACATGGAGAGGATTTTAAATGACTATGTCATTTGCATTAAGAATTTAAATGCATCTAAGAAGTGAAAAGTTTAAACACGGAGAAATGCTCTCTAACACAATAGATACTGCCGCTTTCTTCAGATCCATCCTGCATGGCTGTCTGGACTTACTTTGTACACACCAACAGAAACCTGCATCTCCTAACAGCGCGCGAAGGGCTGGAGAGCAGAGAGGGAAAGTCCCGTGCATTTCCTACGCTAAATGGCATAACTCCCACAGATCACATACACCTCGCCATATTGACTCAGTTCATTGCACTCCATATCCTGCAAAAATAAATCTAGTGCTCGACAGCTGACATTATTGCTCATTGACATTTTAGTAATATATTTCCTTAACATAAGACAGAAATATACTGAAATTTGATACCACTTAAACTCAAAAGCAATCTGGAATTAAACCACATGCATACACCCCACTTTTTTTTCTATGGATGTTACATTTTTCTTAAAGTTGATGCTGGAAAACGTGGTAGAATAAAAACTGGCTTTCCATGAAACATAGACTAAGGATTAAAAAAAGAGTTGTTCTGAGGGAAATGTTAAGCCCTACAATAAAAACGAAGGAACAAAGAGAACCCAGAGTCTCTGGGGAGAGGAAAGAAGCCCCTAATTTATCTTCCTTGTCTATCCCGACACTGTGGCTCGTGTCCAACCCACCCGAGGGCAGGCTGTCACACGTGACTGGAGTGACGTGAGAAGTACTGTGTGCACCCCCAAGGATGGACTTCACACTGGCCGATTCCACATGGCATCGTTGGGTCACAGGGAAATGTTGGGGCTCCCTCTGTGAGCTTGGGAACTGCTTCTAGGGACGTCTGGATGCCGAGGCTTCAATGATCTTAAATTTTAAATCTCATTTCCACAGGGGAGTGCAACCTGCAAATTCCCGAGTGACCCCAGGGCCTGAGGGGAAACACCTGGGAGCCGAGGGAAGATGAGCATAACTTATCTGGAATTGCAAACTTGTAGCAAACATGACAAGGAGGAGTCACTGGGATGTCAGGGCCTCGCCAGGAAGCTGCAGGCACATACAGGAATGTGGACATGACCACACTGACATTTCAATTTGTCACAACTTTTCATTTCCTCATTTCTGTAACATTGTCAAGTATCTCTCTTATTTTTGCCGTGGTGTGTCTAAGGAAAGACATCAATTTTCATGAGCTCTCGAAGATTTACAAAAATAATATTTTTCAAAAACTGCATTTCAGGGTTAGCGTTCAAGGTTACAGACACAAAACACATCAGCTGTACACTGCACCTTCACACCTGGCTGCAGCGGTATCAATCTGTAACACCGAGGCTCAGACCCATGAAAGCCTTCTGGTGCACAATGACAGCCATCCCACCAGACTAAATGTTATACAACCGAGCAGAGCTTCTCAGAGTAAAACCAGCCATACTGCTACAAAGAAAAATTTCTGGCTCTTAGCCCAACTGTTTCCATACCAATCAGCTAACTGAATCTCCTCTCTGCTTCTTTCCATTTCGAATGCCTGGGTTTGGCCTTTGAGGCAATTAGAACCAGATCAGTTTAATTTTACAACACTGATCTTAACTGTATAGCAATATAATATTGTAATTTTGCCCTGAGAGTGTCAATTATTTTACAAATAATGTAAGTCCCAGTTTAGACATGAAGAACAGGCATGAAGAGGCTAAATGGCTTGTCTGTTGCCGCACGACAGATTAGTGTCAAGGGTGGGACTCGAGCTCCTGGCTATTTGTATTTTAACCCCCGTCATCTCTCCAGGGTCCTCCTGAGCTTGCGCACAAAGTCCCTCCCTTGGGGTCCTGTTTGTTACCTGCAGTACCTGTCAGCCCGGCTGCGTGACCTGGGCTGCGTCAGCACCCGGGACTTCCTCTTTGGTCTTCTCTGCTCTCTCATTGCTGCTGCCTTGATGAAGTGCGTTGCTCCCAATATTTTAGTTTGCACAGCGGAATTCACCAAAATGCCCTTCCAGATGCAGCTGGCATTAGGTGTGGAGGGACGGACTTACAAAAGGCAATGGCAGGTGTTCTTCTTTGTGAACTTTGGACAAAACGGAGCTCCACATTTTACAGTTGTCTTACATTCCAATGTGTTCAATGGAAAATAAAATAAAGGCCTAACCGTGAGGTAATGTTTACTCCTCTGCCCCAATACTCAGTGCGCCCCCTCAGATCTGGCAACAATTTAACATAAGGAAAGACTTTAGACCTTCACACCCTTTTAGTGAGAATAAACGACCTTAGCTCAAACTGTCCACAAAGCTAAGAAGTCTCAGAAGACATCGCTCCATCCTTATCTGTACAAATGCCTCAAGGCCATGTGTCTCGTAGGTCTCGGGTGCCCTGCACTTCCGAGCTCTGGTGTTTAACACCGTGTAGGAGATCGCGATTTTCACACTTGAAGACCAAGCACCTTCAGCCTCTTAACCAAGGAGGGGGCGAGGGGGAGGACCTCAAAAGAAGCTATGTGCGTGAAGAAAATAATGCCAAATGGTGCTTAACTGGCTTATGGAGAAGTTTTACAAAGCTATCTCTGCTCGCTAAAGTTATAAACAGTTCCCGATCTAGTCAATAGCAAAATACATCGGTGGCCAGAGCCTCTGTTTAAGCAAAAGAAGAAATATATCAATAGCACAAAACTGCCCTTATAGTCTTTTGAAAAAATATATCTAGGATAGACACTTTTGAATTCTGTTAATATGCTGTGTGTTAAGTACACTTGTCTCTGGAGCTCCCCGGGCCTCTACAGCTCTGTTTTGTCCGCCTGGGCTGGGCTGCCCGCTCCCCCGCCCCCGGTCGCACCGCTGCTGCTGTCTGCAGGTGTGAAGGACAAGGAAGCCGAGTTTATGCAGTATCTTTTGCCAGTTGGACGGGGTCCGTCATCAAAAATGTGCCCAAGGTGAGCTCCACACTGAAACAGAAGAGCAAAATGTAAGCAAAAAGCGTGTACAAAGCAGGCTTTGAGAGGAACTCCCATTAAGCAGTTTAAATGGATGACCAGCCTGTAGAGAAATGATGGAAACCATCGCGGATGATTTCTAATCTGCCTGTCAATGGCTGCAAAGATGGTTTCTGGCAGGCTTTGCACCACATGCTGAGAAGAAAAAACACTAGAATTGTGCATATCAGAAATCATTTAGAAGCCACTGTATTTTTTGATCTGTGAAGTCTCTCAGCCAGCTGAAAAATGACTGCAGTAATTTTATGAATTGAGTTGACCCTTGATCTCCTCTTGTAAGAAACATGGCAGAATAAAATCTCTCCCCCTGGCATTACTTTTGGCTTTGGATGGGTGGGTTTCAGATATGCAGAAGTCCCCTGTAAAAGATACTGTTTAACTGGCCATGACGGAGGTGATGTTTGCCTTCATGGGCAGTAAAACTTAACATCAGAACAGCCCTGGATGTGCCTGGAACCCAGCAAAGCAATGGCAAGGCTCCACGGATCCGTCACAGTCACCGGGACTGCAAGTGTGGCAAATGGAAGCGTCGCTCGGCCACACGGTCTTTTTTTTTTTTTCCTTCCAATAGGTGGAGTGCCGTGCTGGCTTCTTTACTGGCATGGACTATGTTATCATGTGAAGAAGGAATAAGCTGTTTAGCTCAAATCCTTGCTACTGACCATCCAAAAAAGCTGGGGAAGGACAAGAGGCACGGAATCCAGACAGGCAGGAGGGAAGGTTGGTTTTGATGGTGTTTAAGAGAAATGTGGCCCAGAGAAAATGTCTCAGAAAAGGCTGGCTCACTGAATACAGCTCTGCACTAACTGCTGGGCTGGTGGGTAAGGCTCCAGGAGACGACAGCATAGGCCACGCTTACCTACCGCTCACCCTTCCTCAGCGGGGGTGGGAGTGAAGGATATGGAGACGTTAGTGCACCACATTCAAACAGACTGAAAACACATCACTCGTCATGTAGCAGAGAAACGAAAGCCTGGAGCAAATGACTTCCATTCATTCTTTTAATAAATGTTTATGGAGTGCCTGCTACATGCCAGGCACTGTCCCAGACTCTGGAGGTACAGGACAATCCCTGGCCCCACGGAGCTTAAAATCTAGTAGAGAAACAGATAATATGTACACAAGGACATAAGGGAACTGTAAAGTATGGTAGTGGAAATAAATGCTAAGCAGAAAAAAACGCGATGCGAAGTGTCAGGATTGGGGGCTGACATTTTGGGTGTGGTAGTCAGGGGTGGCTTTCCTGGCATGACTCTGGTACGAGACCCTGAACGCAGTGAAGGAGGAGTCTCTAGAGGGGGGCGTTCGGAACAGATGGAGGAGTCACGGTTTGGGGAAGACCATGAGAAAAGAGGCGTGACCGGTGATTCATTAATTCTTCTCACTGCTTCTTTGGTGTATAAAACACATAAATTGTAAGAAAAAGAAAAGCAGGAATTCACAAGCGAATAGGGCTGATACCAAATGGAGATGGCGAGAGAGAAGTGAGGGGCAGTGCTCACGACAACGAAAAGAGCTAGAATCTCAGTTTCCCCACTGGAAGTGCTACACTCCGTTCTCGAGGGTGCTCTAGAATTGTGCTGTGTTAATACATAGCACAAACAGCAAGTTCGACTACATGGCACTTCCATGTTAAAAGTGCATTCTTATTTGACTGCCAGCATACCGTGTCAGCTTATTAAAGAACTAAAAATGAACCCTGAACTGATTTGATCTATTGCCTGGAAAATATGAAACAGGCCTAAAAAACAAATCTTGCATTATTTTACCACATTCTATGCAGGTTTAGGTAATATCAAGGCTGACAGCTCAGATTGCTTTTCCTTTCTATAAACAATTGAGGCCAAATTTTCAGGCATCAGCAGCTAAGATGCACCAGTAAAAAATACATATGCTTACCCAATGGACACAGGCAAACACCTAGCTTTGCCTGCCAAAACAGTCAGCGTGCAGGCCAGCAGACCCGGTGCTCTCAGGGACCAGTCTGTGAGCGCGTTATTGATCTCACGTGCAGCTCCGGCACTTTGATCACTTGGCATCTGAGAGGTGGAGTTTTCACATAAAAGCCTCCAATAGTTTTTTTTTTTCCCCAATGACTGAATACAGCTATCCGGGCAAAGTAAATGATATTGCCTTTATTAATCATCCCTTGGGCATATTTAGAAAACAGTTCTATTTACCTTACTCCAAAAATAAAGCACAGTCAGGATATGCTTGAAGCCATTTAGAAGTATTTGTAGGGTCTTCATTTCCCAAATCATTTGTAAAAATTCCAAATTAGACTAATTTAATCTGTTGAACTGAGTTGGCTATTGGTGTGCAGTTTCATTTACTAAATCTGCAACTAGTCTTTTGGCTAAACGGAAAGGAAAACACAGACTCGAGATGTGCCTAATCTGGGCAGAAGACAAAGGGAAGGGGCTAGAAAGAGAAATTACAGTCAGAAAAAGGCCACAAAAGTCATTTGCAAACAACTCTAATGGGTTGGAAAGGGGTTAGGGAAATCCTCAGAAAAGGAGTAAAAATGAGAATGGAAGCATTGTCATGCTTGCCATGAGGTATTCTGGAAGATTCACTCCTGTCTCAGATACCAGAGGAAGAAGCGACATTTCAAAGCTCAGCAAGGTGCTCATTTACATCTGTGCCCCCGCACACCTGTCCACTCCCTGTGCCTGCAAAGCCAAGGGGCCATTTGTAAGAGGGAAGCCTAACCACATAGCACCCTGTCTGCGTCCTCCAGGTACATCTAGTCTCACATGAAAGACTGTTACCGGGATTCTTTTAAAAGTGCACAAGCCCTGAAGGCTCCTCCCTGAGAACGCACATGGAGCCCATTCTTTCCAGCTTCTACCTCTGGCCTAACGCTGGGATGATGAATGGAAGTTGTCAGTGATGCGTTGTTTCTGTAGCCGCCTGCGAGCTCTGCCTCCCCAGCCCCAGCCAACTGGCAATGTGTCGGGGTCTCTCGGCACACCTGGTTGTAACTGAAACAAACTAGTTGCCCGACGGAGAAATCTCAGAACCCTGCTGTTAATGATTTATTTCAGGGTAGAATCCTTGGTGTGAATTTTGAAAGTTGTTTTAAAGGGATTGTGTATTTCTGTATTTTACAGGTAAAATACAAACTGTGACTCTTCTAGCTCTTACTCTGAAAAAACAAGAGATACTTGTTCAAAAAAATTTTTTTTAATTCCCGCAAGAATCCTTTATTACCTAAGCCTCCCAACTTACAAGAGTTGGCAACTAAAGAACCTACGGGGCACTGAGGGAAAGCACCCCCATGAAAGTGACTGAGCATCAAACTTAGCATAACTCTTTAAAACCTGACTGCAATTCTCACTCGTGTGCATGGGAAACACAAATAGTGCATTCAGCATAGTTACATACTTCTGCACTGATGCATCCCCAACGGTCCTGGAGGGTTTTCTCCCGGCTCTTCCTAGGATGTTTGGGGCTTTATCATTGTCATTCTCTCCTAAGTGTTTGATCTACAAGATGAAGTGGTTTCAAAGCGGGGCTTTTACACTTGGGCACGTGGGGCAGGATGGGAAGGAGAAAAGCGTTTTAAGAAGAAAAGCAATTTACTTTGCCAGTAGTATCCTGTTTTCTCCCACTGTTATTGAAGACACTTGTGTATAAGTAGGGCTCTTTTCCTCTGTGCTTATGATATTAATCTTTTGCCAAGGAAATGATTATAAAGTCACCAGTTTAGCATTATGATTTTACTGAAAGATCAAGAAAAAGAGAGATGGGCTGTGAGTCTGAAACCCTATTGTAACACATGGGTATCTTTAATCATCAGCAATATATGAGTTGTCATCTGCAAAAGATTAATAAGGTTTGGGGTTTTACCAAAAACTGCTTAACTTTTGAAAAATACTTTGTATTGGTGGGTATTTACCTTTCTGTTGATTTGGCTGAGTTAGGACAAATTAATAACGATCTAAAACAAACTTAAGGGGCTCTACCGGAGATCCAAGCAATAATAGCAGCCGTCACAAATAGATTCCAACACAGGTAAACTCTGGGATCTGGTGGTTTCCTTAAAGATTACCTCAAAAAGTTATGTGATTTATTGGTCTCCCATTTGCTTCAGATGTAGAATTTTGATCTGAAGAAAGAAGTATTTCCAGCAGGGACTTACTTCTCTGAACTACAGCTTATACCATGCAAATCTTCCATCTTTGCACTGAATTTAAACTCCTGACACGGCATTAACAGGCTGGGACTGGAGGATTAGGGAGACGCTGCCAAATAGTTATTCACAGTGGTCAGTGAAACTGGAATAGGAGCAATGCATTTTATCACTAACTGAAAATGTAAACTAAATAAAATGAAGAAAAAATTTTTGTAACGGAAAATTGTTAGGAAATTGCCATAGTCCGTGGAAAGGTAGGCGTGCCCACCAAAAGTGGGCAGATTTAAGATAAAGATCCTCCTTGGAAGAGATAACTGGAATATAGTTCCTCAATTCAGGAGACAGAATAGTAAAAGAAAACAAATGTGGTTATAACAAAAATCAGAATGTAACAGTCACCTACGTCCCCCACCAGCAGGACCCCTAAGGAAGTCCACGAGGAGTCAGTCTCCGCCCCCTCGCTTGTTCCCTGTGCTGTTAACTTGCAGATCAGGCCATGAGTTGCGTTCCTCACACGGCAATTCTTACAGAAAGACCTTATTGCAATATTCCTCTGAAAAGCGGTGATAGTACTGAGTCAAGCTTAACTTTCTCAATAAAAGTTTCCTAAAATATTATTACTTAAGAAGTCACTGGACGCGTGGGAAAACTACAATGTGATGTAAAGAGGTGGTAGGTTATGGCTCCCAACACATTTGCAATTTCTACCCAAGTATGAGGCCTAATTCGCTGCATGGTGTGATGGTGTCATTCATATCACAATTTAAAAAAAAAAGAATAAGAATTCTAAGTACTACAGCCAGCATTAAGGACCAATAGATCAAAAACATATCACCACATCGCCAACCAAGCAGGTCGAATCTACTGGTTTCACCCACGGAAGCTCAGTTCGTTTGTATAAGATGGCAGCAAAAGGGTCTGCGTGTTCAGGGACTGCACCTTTACTGCAAGGACCCTCACGTAACAGGTCCAATCGAGAATGTCTACAAGATGCTAACAGCATCGAGCAGATTCTTCAGAATACAAACTATAATATAGTGATGCAGTCCAGTCCAGAGAAAGAATAAGACTTGTGAATTCAAAATACAATGAGAAATCTAGAAAGAGAAGAAGCAAATCGGAGAAGTTTCCCACACCCCGTCATATCAAAAAGGGAACAAAACAAAAAGATGGGAGAAGTTGGCATAGGGGAAGAGTCTCGGTAAACCGACAGACTAGGAGGCAAAGGAAGAGAAACTGATGATGAAAGAATAAGAAACTAGGAAGTAAAATACAAGTGGTTACTCTAGGATGGAAACCATTAAAGCAGTTTTTAAAGTTAAGATAAAAAGGACAAATGAAAAAATAGAAAAGAGAAAACTAAAGAGAAATGTAAAACAAAAGGAAAATAAACGTGTGTGTGAAACACATATTAAAAGACAGAAATAGTTGCTATGAAAGATACTCGGCACCCCTTTGTTCTGGGAGCCGCTGCTGCACTTGGTGGCAGACGTGCCCCGCTCTGTTCGCACGGGGAAGAGGCCAGCAAACGTTATCATTCTGGGGGCTGAAACCGATTATTTTCTATATGGAGCTTACCTCACAAAGCACGTATTTTTACATGTGCCTTAGAAGAAGAAATTCCCTCTTCTCTTCAAACTTAAGACTTCTATTTAAGAAAGGGTCGAATACTTTTTAAATATGAGAAGTAAAGGTGGTGGAAAAAGAAGCTGAAAGAACCGGTCAGTGTTAGTTCGTCACCCAACTGTTACTCTTCAGCCAAATAATACAGTAACGACCACCAGGCCTTTAACCAAGGGCTGAGAGCTCTGCCTGGCTTAGCTTGACATCCTTTTATGAATTCTGCCTAATTTTGGCACAGTTTGTGGGTTTCATTTCTCTTTGGTCACCTTCATGGTATTTCCTTGAAGAGAGAGAAAGGAGAAGTTTATTTCGACTGTGAATTTTAAGAACTAATCACAAAGCCATCAGAAAGTAGGGCCTTCATGAAAGCTATCTTACACCTCACTTTTTTCTATGTCTTTTTTATTTGGTTTTCATGAGGCTCAACATTTGAAAGTGGGTTCTAAGTGAAAAAGGTGAATAGCAGTCATACCACAACCCTTAAGGCAGCCTGAAGGAAGGAAAGAAGGAAGGGAGGGAGGGAAAACTATTAGCTTTAAAATAGGCTTCCTTAAGTATTATGTAGGTTCCTAAGTTATAAATTACTAGGTGCCCTCCAACCAAGTTACTATTTTGTCAAATACATGTTGTGGGTAGATAGTCGTAATGTGTTTTTGTGGCAGTTATAAAAATATCAATTAAAATTCAATCAGATTCAAAACTAAGTTGAATTAAAGTACTGCTGGGGAATAACAGGATTTTTTTCCTTATTTCGATGTGACTCTTTACGGTCTCTCTCTCTCCCTGTCTGTCTGCCTCTATCTAAGCACCACAGAAAGCTCTGGAGCCAAACACCCAGATTCCACCTCAGTTCCGCCACTGGCATCTACGTAAAATTACATGAGTGTAGTTGTCTTCCTCGTGCCTCAGTTTCCTCAACTGTAACATGAGAGAAAATGACAGTATGTATCTTAAAAAGGTCACTGTGATTGCTAACCAGAGGATCTTTTAAAAATGCTCATGTTCGGGGCTTTCCAAACAATCAAAGTAGAATCTCAGGAGGTGAGACCAAGCCTTACAACGTTCCACTATCTTGCTCAGAGACACATATCTGAAAACCAAGAGTGAACTTAGACTGTGACTTGGATAAAATAAGAAGTCTGCTTTTCAAAGGAGAAAGTAGCTCTCATACCTGAAAAGAGTAAACTTGCCAGCCTAATTTAAAAAAAAATGAAAACAGAAATTCATCAGATGGTTAGGGTCGAACCATCTCCCTCCCCACTTGGCAGTAAATAAGCCACCTACTCCCTCAACTCTTGTGCCTGATGGAGGGGGTCAGAGGGCAAGTAGAAGAATGATGAGGGAGACCCACGTGGCAATCGCTTCGCTATTACAGCTGCCTGGTGTGCCCCTTTTACCTTTGACACATGCAACAGACAACCCTCAACAAAATACTATGCAGTGTCAGTGATTTCAGTGTCACAATAATCAGACTTTGCATTGCACTTACTTACAGCAGATAAGAACAGGACTCTCTACTGTAGAGTAGAATGTGTGGCTGCTCTTATTCTATGTGCAAGAAGGTTCTGGCAATGTCTCTACCTTTAAGCACAAAACACCCACATATTCAAGTCTCTTGAGTGGGATGACAGATGAACTATTTTTGTCTCCTCCTCAACACATGCTCATCTTCTGTCTTACAGCCAGCAGAGTAAATCTGGTGAGAGCAGAGTAAAGGAACTAACTACAACATCCTTGGAAATGAGGATAGGTCTATATTCTTGAAGAAGGAGAGAAGAAATTATCCCATAGTCTCACTCTGTGCTCATACAACCTACCATTGAACTTCCTATTCCTACTGCCATTCTCCTTCCTCCCGCCTTGCACCCTCCCAGGGAAAGCCATTTCTGGGGTCTCTAGTCACTGTGCTTGGATCATTACCATTAGAGGTATGATGACTTGAACACTGAGTGGATAGAACCTCAGGGAGAGTGGGATGACCTAAATAAACACCAGATGACCTAAGGCCACAGGCTGAAATCTTCACATGCCCGCAGAAGAGCGCATTCCCTGCTGTACTGAGTCAAGTGGCAATGATTTTCCTCCCAATGATTTTGTCTCATGTTGAAGCCAATGACTGACCTGTAATTGGGCTTCCTAAACACTTGAAGACTCCATAGAGACTGCATTGTGGTTGTCTTCCCCTTTTGTGATCAGTCACTCACTAGGCTTCAGTTGCTGTATTTCGCAAAACCAGGAGGATTGGGAGTGTTTGCAATGCAGAACAAGCCTTGGGTTTTCAGGTGGGGTTAACTGACCTGAGAGCAGCTTGTTTCCACTCTGTGCATCCCGTAGGAAAAGTCATCTGTAAATGTGATAGCGTCCGAACTGATCACATCATGGAAGGAAGGCCAACCTAGGGCAGAGAAGGCACGACACAGAGAGAGGAGAGATACAAAGTCTTGGGTTAGAATGAAATTTTAAGGAAATACTAAGCAAAGGATGGACAACTTTAGTATATGTATCATGCTTACCTTTTCAACCTGAAAAAAACTGTCAAAAGCTGAAAGCGAATATGTTTTGCAACAGTGCAACTATTTTTTAAGAATAACCTTTTCCTCACATTCGGATTATAGTTGCATTGGGCTTTTCTTTTTCATAAGACATTCCCAGACCATTTGGTAGTTTTCTGGAACATCCCTGGACTTACAAAGCTCCCTCGCACCACCTTCTCTTATCTCCCTTATCTTTAGGGTCGCTGGGCACAGCCCCAAAGCACTACGAGCCTTACAACGTGCTGTTTTCCAAACTACAATCCAATTGGTCTGGCTTTTAACTTTGCAATTATGCCACACCCCTCTAGGAAGCATGCTGTTTCACTACTTAGTTTGGATGGTTGAAATACTAAAAAATGAATATTCTGGTGCTTCCATCTTAATTTAGTTTCTCAGGATGGTGGTACCTGGAAAGCATCACTTCTATCTATTTTATGGGCAAGAGGCTTGCGCACTCCACAGGAGAGTCATTGAACAGTGTTCTCCAGGCATTTCTGGATAGCACCTTCTCTCAAATAGCATCTTGTTCCAATTTTCATTTATTCTAATGATTTTTAAGATATGCACACAGCTTTAAGAAACTCAATGGTAAATGGGCCATAAGATTGTACAAACGTTTATGAGCATAAAGTCATGTTTTATGTTCAGTACTTATGGACCATAAGATTATACAAATGTTTATGAGTGTAAAGTCATGTTTTATGTTCAGTACTTATGGGCATGTTTTTACATGTTTCCAGAAAATATGTCGGGAGTTACCGAGCTGAAACCTGCACCCCCAAAATGATGAAAGAGGTGCAATGTTGCTGAATTGCTGGTGCATTTTTTTTTCTTTTACAGAAGCCAAATTTATTCCTGCAGAAAGGAGGAAACCCTTTAAAAACATGGTGCTTTGTTTTAATACACTTACTGAAGGAAAACAGAATGCAAACTTCACAATACCATTTCCAGTTTTAAACAAAACAAATTAGTTCAGGGCAGATTTTCATAAGGAAGTCTGCTAAGGTCCCTGCCCCCACTCTGCGACAGCACAGCTGTCACTGTCGGTGCTGGGGTCAGCCCCAGACTTGGCACTTTCCCATTCCTTGATCTGAGTTTAAGATGACTGCAAATCACCAGGAAAATCTCGCCCTTCTAGTTATAACATTCCACAAAAATTAATTATGCCTAGACACACCAGTATTCGCTAGAAAACTCAATTTTCCCTGTTGTCCAAGTTCTAAAGAGAATCTGAACACATTTTAGGCTGCAGTATTTAGTTTATGATGATTACTTGACACATTGAGGTGTTTCTTGCTCAATGACAGAAGTGACAATTGCTAGTAAAGAGAGGTTTAATGTATGTTTGAGGACACTGAAAGATAATTTATTTATGAAAAGAAAGAACATTCAGTATTTTTTAACTCATGTGTCATAATTCATTTGATTGCAGCTTATGACAACTAATATTATGGGTGGACATAATTGATTCGATAGAAAACAGGTAAAAAATTTGGAATGTTATTTTGTTTTTAGTTTTCCATAAAGCTGCCTCTACCCCCTCCACATACATTTTCCTGTTTGTAGAATTAAAAATAGGTACAGAGAAATTACATATACATATATGTAAATTATATGTGTGCCTGTGTGTGTGTGTATATATATATATATTCCCCCTCCCATGCTACCCCTGCATCATATATAATTTATCCTGTTCTACTTATTTCACTGGATTTGTGATTCATTTGTTTTCATGCTTTCCGCCATGACTGGGTGGTGAGTACTTTGAAGGCAGAATCTGAACTCAGTGACCTGAGTATTCTCATTGCCTGTCATAGAATACAGCACAAAAGCACAGCTCAAACGTTTTTTAAAATGATTTTCAATGAGCCTTAAACAAAAAAAAATGGGATGAATAATTATGGTACATCAGAGAGTTTCACAGGAGAGAGAACATATAATCATACTCCTTACTTTACTGACTAGATTAAGAAATATCAATGCTGGTTTCTCACTGGAGTATGCAACTTGGTTCAATCATTACATTAAAGCCTCTCTGTGTAGGTGAAGTAGACTTATTTACTTAGGATGGTAAAAACATGAAGATTATTTAGGTCACTCATATGCGGGGTTTGTGGGGAGGAAGGAGAAGCATCAGTTGCTTGCCAATGTACCAATGTAGAATACGGGTAGTCTGGCTTTAGCCTAGGGCTCTCTTCTTGTGTTCCACTTTGTTCCTCAACCAAAGGCTGAGAGGTCATTAACTTGGTGGCAGGTTTTAAGAAATATGCTTAAGGCCATGTCTGGACTAGCTGGCAGTTACAGTGTTACACTTATAGGCCTTGGTAAAGCAGGTAAGAAGGAATGCTACACAACACTGATTCTTCTACCTGCCAATGACCAGACTGTTCACAGGGAAAGTCCAATGACATAATCTAGTTTGGGATATATTTTTTATTCATTTATCTGAAACAACCACAAAGGCTTAGAAGCGCACCCTCAGACATTAATACTGAGAAAGCTCTTCATTCTGTTGGGGTTCCTTAATATTGATCTTCCCCAATAACTGTGAATCATTGCTGACTAAAGATTTGGGGAAGGAAAGTGAGCTGCTTTCGAATGAGTTATTAAACCATAGAGCTATACATTTTGTAACCATGAATTAAATATTTATAGAATTTTCCAGAAGACTATGTTCAAGAACATAGTAGAGGTTCTGAAAAGAGTTCAATGTTTCTGAGAAAATTGTTGACACCCGAATAGTTTATTTGTTGTTTACTAAGGTATTGTTTAAACATTGGAAAAGTCTCTTAAAAATTTTCATAACTTTCCCCAATTCACACAGTGTCCCTTTTCACTATATTAGAAATGTAGTTTTCAAGATGGAATATTCAATCTATCACTCAAAACTAAATTAATGGAGATTGACAAGGGAAACCAAGGTGAAGATTATCACCCCGTGTGATGGAACAAACACATTTCAAAAGAAAATCATGGCCAACTTCACCAATAAGGTTAACACAGGAGAATGTTGAGTTCTTTTTCTAGGGTCTCTCAAAAAAGCGCAGCTATACAGATAGGGAATCCATCAGAAAGGTAAGTCCTTACTGACAGTCAAGCTAAGAAGGCCCTTCACCCAGGAATAGGTTGTCTTATGGCGGAGAAGGCACAGTGATGACAGCACTTTGAAAGCGGAATTCCCTCATCATGTGAAAATATTTAAAGGAGGAACTCTTCACTGCTGTAAAAATCCTCAAAGGAAACCCTGCCCCCACTCCTAATAATAAGGAAAGTGCTTCAAAGGGTAATAGGCAAAGACTGAAGCAATCTGGGTCTTGTTGAGAAAACTATCTTGAGCAAAGGTGGGGGGGGGCTGTTTATGTCAGTTTTGACATTAAAGAAAGATCATCCATCCTCCTTTCTTTAGGATTTCCCTTTTGGTCTTCTCATCTAACAAAACATTATTAGTTTTGGATGCATTCCATGGACTTTCTAAGAGAAAAGCCGATTGAAAACCTGTATAAACAGTTGGCCCACCCCACCCCCAATACATCCCTTTGTTTCTACTAGATGAGGTTAGATTTGGGTGTACTATAAACGGTACTCTTGAAGATAATAGGCTATTATTATCAAGAATATCTTACATGCAATAAATAGCTTCTCCCCTCAAAGAATTCTCATTTCTGGGTATTAAATAAATACAGGTACTATGACTAAAGTGGACAAGCTGGAATATGGCAGCTCTGCTTCAATTTTTTCCAACCATCAGGCCAAAGTAATCTGCAGACTTAACTTAATAATACTGCTGGTGTAATGTAAGGCAAATCCAGAATATATTCATTTACATCTCAAACGTCAGAGCAAGTGATCCTGTTAATTATAACACTAGATTCTCGGTGCTTGCTATCATCTCCACTAGAATGAATTTTTTAAAATTATAATAGAATTATTCCTTCTCACTCACAAAGTGCTTGAATTTAAGCTGCTCTGATTGTAGTTGAACCTGGAACTGAATAATGACGGTTCTTCGCAAGTAGTGTTCTGTTGGAAATTTTTAAATGTTTCACTCCAAATGTCTCCTGAGAAAAAAAGTCTCTAGCCCAAACTTGCCCTGCTTTCAAAAATATTTGAAGTTGTTAAAACTAGCAATAAATTATAAACAAGTTGAAGCCAATTCCATCTATACCATGTTTAAAAAATGTGGCCCTCATTCCCCTACTCTTCACTTAACAAGGACTGCTATCCGTACGCTTCCCCACATCCTCCCAAACCCCCAAATAAAAACTAGAAATCTTGGTTAGTTGGCTACACGACCCATTAGTAGAACACAGCAGAAAGTATCCATGACCAATGAATTCACTGAATTGCAACGTAATTACAAATATTTTGTTATCTTCAAATGCAAAGTAGATTTAATCTAGTAAATCCCAGTTGGGTTTAGGTGACAGTTTAATAATGACAGTATACGTTTCAGTCTGGTTTTGGTTAAACAAGCTGGTGATTTGCAGATCTACATTTTTGTGTGTGTTACCAATTCTCACAGCTCTCCAGTTCCAGGACCATATTTCAAAATGTGTAGCTTTTAGTTCCTCTGAAGCCAGAATCTGTTATCTCACTAATGACAACTCACCTTATTAGCTACCACAAGCCAAATAATAAAACCCTCTCTGAAGTCCCCCTGCTAAAAATAATTGTTTGGAGCTTAGAGCTCTGATTCTTGACAAATTATTCACTTCAACTGACACTTCATGTATAGCTTTTCTCATTTTTAAAAGGATGATTCTCTACTCCCCCTCAAAGACCCAAAAGTTTAAGTAGCAATCAACCAAATACATGCATGTAGTAGAAAATCAAATACTGCAAGATGACTCAGTGAATTATTCCCTTTCACTTCTCTGCACCCCTGCAGACAACCATGTTAAAAGGATGTTGGTTTCATTCTAAACAAATATGCTTATGCCACTATCTCTTTATTCCTTCATTTTAAACCTGCAGGGTCCAGTGCAGCTGCTACCAGCCACATGTCACAGTTTAAATTAATTAAAATTAAATAAAATTAACTTTTCATTTCCTCAACAGTCTCAACACTTCGAGTTCTCAACGGTCACATGTAGTTAATGGCTACTCTCTTGAACAGCACAGATACAGACACAGAACATTTCCATGATCATTTCCACAGATACAGAAACGTCCACCGTTGGACAATGCTGTTTTAGACGGTGCAAACTGATTCCCTCTTGGGAACGATGAAGATTCACTATTCGCACTTACTCTCATTGCCCTTTCAATTCATAGTTATATTATTTTTAATTCTTAATCCATTCGGTAATGTCTGCTCCTTGAGCTAAAATGTAAGTTCAATAAGATCAAGGAGTTTGTCTGTTTCATTCACCACTGTATGGCCAATCACTTAAAACAGTGCCTGTGACATGAGAGGCGTTGCAAAAAACTATCTGAAGAACAAATGAATGTATGATTATCCTAGAGCTTACTGTCACGTGACTCTCCACTCCAGCCGACCTCCCTGGCCCTCCCCCCACCTATTCCTCCCATAACTACGTCTTCCGGCTGTACACGGAGCTAAAGAGATCCGGGGTTCCACCTCCTTCTCCAACCGTCCAATTGGCTGCCTAAAGCCAAACAGATTTTCCTTTTTTCACACTGCACCATGTGTTAGAAGGCACATCGTATTTTCTTTTGGCCTTTGTTTGAACCATGACTTTATTATGCAATTTTACAAAGTCTTCTGCATTTCAACATTTTAATTTTTAATTGCAAATATTTCAAACATATGCAAAAGTATACAGAATACACGGTGGAGCAAAGGTAGATTTAGTTGTTTGTATGAAAAATAATATAATTAATAAATAACAATACAAGAATAAACTCTGTGTTTTATGTGCTCACAACTCTAAACCTAATTTTGCCCCACCCTACATAATAGGTATTCCTGATTTAACAGATATTAGGTATCAAGATGTAACAGGTAATAACATTTTTTCTATAGTTGTTACAGATTTTTCTCTTTTTCTAAGAAAATAAAATGTTACAATTACAGCCAGGTCTGCCTCCAATCGTTTCCCGTACTCCCTCACCTACTGGTGCCCCAAAGACACTTGTTTATGCACCGTTCCCACACTTGTTTCATTAAAATTCTACACATGTCTCTATCCATAAACAATATAAAATGTTTAAAATTTTATATAAATGACATTGTATCACAAGTATCTTTTGGCAACTTATTTTTTCACATTATTCACAGTTTGTTTTTGTAGTATCACCTTATTTTATATTGAAATATTTCAAATATCAACATTTGTTACTGAATTAGAGAGACTATAGATTAGAGTTGTTTTGTTTGAGTTTTTCTATTATTCTCTAAAATATCTCTGCCTCCTCTGGGGCAAGTTTTCTCTTGATCTTGGTCTTCTGTCTTTCACTTTTCTGGTTTTCTTTATATATCTCTGGTGATCCTTGATCGATCATTTCTACTTATGCAGCTGATGTAAGTTTCCTCTAACATTGGATACGTGAGGGTCTGTTTCCTCAGTGTGTCTGAACTTTGAAAAGCTGGCTGGAAGCTCTGGCAACATTGTTGTCATTTGCTGGTAGACAAAAGCTTGCCCTTGGGTTCCCAGAATACCTGATTGGGAGCTGGTGTACTCTGGAATACCACACCTCAACAGCAGCCCCCAGTTCTCCCAGATGGGTTGTTTAACATCTTAACAGAACAGTGTTCCAGTTATTTTGTTTTCTTGAAATTGATGATCTGTCATTCTAAATATGAAAGTGAGGAAGGTGGTGGGGGAGGTACAATAGGGCACAAAGGCAGATAAATGGCAGTGGAAGGAGACTTAACCTGGGGTGGTGAACACACCACAATACAGATGATATATTATAGAACTATACACCTGAAACTTACAGAATTTCATTAAAATCACACCAATAAAGTCCATTTAAAGACCTGAAAAATTGAAACAATACATTAAAAAAAGAAAAATGAGAATGATGTAAAACTGGTCTAACTGTTCTTTAGACTTTGAGTTAAACACCTTCTTGTCAGTCCCCCACCCCACGCCCTTTTGCTCTTGACAATTCTGCGTTCGGAGCCTCTTTATGATCCTGCCGGGCATCTCTGCAGTAGTTTGGGCTGCAGTTTTCTTTAATCAGCCATACCCATTAATTGACGTCCACCCTTTTTTTTCTTGGAAAAATTCACTAAAATTTCTTGCCTGCTCAAGACCCCATCCCCACCCTCACTCTAATACTCTTTGTGATGTATTCCTTCTTCTTTTCCCCCTTCCTCCCCTTCCTCCTCCTTTTCTTTTTCTTTCTCTCACTTTAAAGCAGTCTCTTGGGAGAGAAGGAAGCAAATAGGTATGCTCTGTCTATCATTTTGGATAAGATGCCAAAATTTCTTTTTAATAAACTGCAGATTTTACTCTCTGGATCTAATATTTTATAGGAAGAGGTAACAGACTTTGGGCTTTATTATTATTTACCTTACTGACAAAAAATGCCAAAACGATGTGAGGCTTAACAGCTTCAACTGGCTCAGATTTGACTCTGCTTAAAAAGTGATTATGGGCCAAGTGTGTGGGATGAACACTTACATTATGACACCCACAATGGCCTCTGAGTTAAGATGGATGGATGTCAGGATGGACTTTTCCCTGACTAGTTGGGTGGAAAAAATTTCTGGGACTACTTCTCAACACTGCATTTGACTGTCGGATACAGTGTGAGCACTGCATTTCTGTTCTCTTGCAGTTGCAACTAGGAGGACAAGTATCCCCCTAAATGCTGATGACATAATTTCATTACTGCAAACAAGCAATAGTCTCAAGAGGCAAACTATTCCAGTCATGAAAATAGTTTAACAGTCATAATGACAAAAAGAAAATCATTGGTTTTGGCAAACATTTTCCCATTCTTTCTTCAGCTTTATTAACCAGTACCTCAAATAAAAACAGTGCTTAAAATACTTACGTTAAAAAGCAGGGAGTGTATACACACACACACACACACACGCGCATAAGTTAGCATAGATCTATAGACTCCAAATATTCACACAGATAAGAAATGCTAATAACATTTAAGTGCAATACACAATTCAAGCATTAATTTCACTCTGGCTACTGGTTACCCTGCTCTTTCATCTCTTTGTCAGAGTAACTCCAGTGGTTCTAAGTGGCAGTGGCCATTTAGATGTCATGTTGATGAGGGGCCAGCCAGAGGCATCTAAGCAGACGAGTAACATGATCAGACTCGTGTTTTAGGAAGATGGCTCTGGAAGCAGCTGGGGGATGGGGCATAAGAAGAAGGATGAAAACAAGTATGCCAGATGGAAGGCCATGCATGGCAACAGCACTGATGAAGCTCTCAACGAAGCCACTTGCAATGGGTCTGGAAAGGAGGGGAGAGATTGAAAGAGCAGAACTCTTTGACTCTGCTGACCGAGGTACCTGTGCAGAGTGGAGGAGCAGGACAGCATACTAGGTTACCAGCTGGATTATGCTAGTCATACACTGATTTTCCAGATTTAGACAGAGAAACTATCTAAGAGGAAGAGGAATATTTGGGCTCAAAAGTGAGACCCTGGCTAAAGATACAGATGTGAAAGTCACCAGAGCATAGAAGACAGTAAGGTTATGGATGAGGATATGTAGGAGGCAAATATATATAACCAGAGTGGAGAGCCAGACAAATACTTAAAAGGTAGGCTCAGGAATAAGAGTCACTGAAGGAAAATAAAAGAGAGCATTTCAAGAAACAGGAGGAGGACAGAGCACCAGGACAGAGTTGGACGGCAGGCTGCAGTGGCATAAACTACAGAAAGGACAAGTCAAATAAGATCTGAGAGGAGACGGCTGGGTCTGCAGGGCTTTAGAAAGAGCCATTCAGTGAGATGGTGACAGACGCTGAGCTCTGCTGGGTTGAAAGGTGTGTGTGAAGTGGAGTGAACAAATGTCTCCCCTTCACAAAACCTGGTGGGAAGGAAGTTAAACTAGCTGGACGGCTCTGAAGATGCTTGTGCTAAGATATTTGGATCTGGGCGTCCCTCTCACTGACCCCACCTTTTCCTGTTTTCTGAAGTGTTTAAAATGTTACAATATTACTTTTTTAATGGAACTTAAGCAATAAAATGAGTGGTATGAAAATATGTGGACATCTTAAAAAATCTTAAGCATTACTCAAATTGCTCCTTACGGTATTGAACAAAAGCTGTATTTGAAGAAAGACTAGATGACTAAAATAAAATTCCATCCTTGGAATCTTTTCGATCTTCTGTTTATTTTTAAATTGTTTGTTGTTGTTGTTGTTCATATCTTTTAGACTACCAAACTGTGGGTTGTGTGTAATGTTTTAAATGACCACAGTAATCTCTTTGCTTTTACACGCAAAGTTGGTGGTTGAAAAAATGAACTCAGACCTTTAACTCTAGGTCAGGTTCCCCTGTCAAGCATGTTCACAACAACCAGTCCTTTCTCATCAAAGCATGCATCACAATTTGCAATTGCTTATGTATATGGGCAATTTTTAGTTAATATCTGCTTCTCTGGCTAAGCCCCATGGGACTATGATTGCCGTGTTTACTACTATATCCTCAACCCCTAGCTCATGGAAATATTTGTTGAATAAATTAAGTAATAAATCAAACATCATATTTTATTATTTGACAACAAAATTAGACTTACTTAAAAGATTATTGGTTAGCTGGATAAACCCATTACTAGGCCAATCAAAGAAATTTTTTAAAAGATTTTATTTATGTATTTTTAGAGAGAGAGGAAGGGAAAAAGAGAGGGAGAGAAACACTGATGTGAGAGAGAAACACCAATTGGTTGCCTTTGGTATGTGCCCCCACTGGGGATCTGACCCACCATCAAGGCATGCACCCTGACAAGGAATTGAACTGGCAACCCTTTGCTTTGTGAGATGATGCCCAACCAACTGAGCCACACGAGTCAGGACAAATCAAAAAAATTTTTTAAGGTAGGCAAAGAATTTCTACTACTTTGCTTCAGGCAGTTTTTGCAAATACCAAATTTAATGTTTAGTTTTCTTCCTATCAGAAATGGTGCATTTCTGCAAGCTGATTATTAATAATTTCATATGGAGAAACCACATAGCCTTACCACCCAAAAACATTTCAGGCATTTCAATCTATTAAAGGACAATATAACTAAAGACTGTCAAGAGCACTGAGGTGTACTTTGGGCAGTATGAACATCTGGTGTCTATTCTCTTTGGAGATTAATAACGTAGCTATACTGTGTCAGGCTTTGCTAATTCCTTTGAGCTCTGCACAGCATTTTTAAATGGTTCCAAACACACAAAATCTCTAATTGGTATAGATTTCAACCACGGTTTTCTTGCAATCTCAAAATATTTCAGAAACTCCTAAGCAGGAATCGACAGGGGCAAGCTTCCCTATTTCCCTTTGTGGAGGGAGCTATTATTAATTTTTTTCAGATTCAATAAAATTACTGAACTCATACCATTTCAACTAAAAAACTGGAAAAGGGGGCTTTATTTTCCCTGGCCTGAACATTGTCTCTTGCTACTTTAAATCATAGTTAATGTTTTAAAAAATATATCTTACACATAAGTCAGTTGTAGACCTTTAGCATCAAAGGATCTGAGCAACATCACATGTAACAGCCTGACCTTTAGCCATAATTTCTAAGTGCCATTAAAAAATGTCTCTCAGACTGGCTTTAAATTTAGTGCTGACCTAGTCACCTTTATCCAAAAACATTCAACTTTAGATGATTATTTTATTTTGCTTCCAAAAGCCCTTCAGTCCTGTGAGGTATCCATTAGGGATGCTTCACAAAGAGTTTAGAGTTTACTTAGAATTTATTAGCTACATTGGATGGGAAGATGGTAATTTGGGTTGCTTGCTGAGGAAAGATTATTTACTGTGCTTAACTGACCTTAAGAATACCAGGAGGGATATAGGATGGGGAAATTCAAAGAAATACAGATTCTGTTCTCAGCAACATGCAACATAGACTAAAAGTGAAATAGTGTTCCATTCAACTGCAGTCTTGATTAGGTCTTTTCACTACACAGTATCACTTGTGAATGTCAAATGTTACTTACATTTTTCAGTTGGGGACTTATAAAAATTTCAGAATAATTCCTCTCCTAAATATATGCATGATAAAAATATAAGATTACTTCTTCTAAGAGGGAGTTAAGTCTCAAAGGGAGTTAAGTCTTGAGATTCTTTTACTTACCTAAATTTCCCTGGATATTTTTCCCTAACTTAAATCTCTCTCAATTTCTAAATAGGCTTCAGACCTTTATTGTATTCTGTACCTTTAAGTACTACAACCTGAAATAAAATATTCCCTTGTTTTAATAAATCTATGGTCCTTCACTGGTCTACATCAACTTTTTGTGATGCATCAAAACTTAGTGATACCTACCACAATTTAAATTTCTGACAAACCATCTTGAAAAAAATCTTTTGAAATGGAACAGATTGCTCAGAAAAGCTATTAAACACAAATATTTTAGACCAATTGCTTAGAGTTTATACAAACAAAGACGTTTTGCCTTTGTTGCACACATAACAAAGTTGAAGCAATTTACAAGCACTGTACATTTCCTAATTTATTAAAATTTTTAGATAAATTACATCAAAAAGGCATGAAGCAAACTACATCAAACCAAGGCGTATTCCGATTACTATTCATTGTTTTTAAAACCCATTAGGGAAACCTTTTACTAACACCCAATTCCCATTACTCTGCTCTTCTTTTTTATATACTTAATCACTTTGTAATATACTACAACTTACTGATTATAATTTTTTTTTGTTTATTTGTTTCTTGACTGTATACTCCAAACTATTGGCTAGAAAGAAAGTTCCATGTGAGAGACAATTATTTAGTTCCTGATGCATTCAAAGCTCTCAGAAGTGTGCCTAGCATTCAATAAATTTTGGCTGAATGCATTTTCTGTGTGTATTCTTGTTACTCTGGAAGTATGAGATTTAAAAATAATCCTTGCTTTGGTTTTAAAATACACAGTCACAAAAGTCTTTGTTATAGGATTATAGAATCTCTGGATCACTTACTAATACCTATTGAAGGTGTTGGCGCCTGGCTGATAGTCTCTCCATCCCAAATTTCTACGCATATTCAAGGGATCTCCATGAAAGTAACCCACTTAACATCCCTCATCTCAACAGCTCTTTGAACACTTAAGAGGGCTGAAACTAAACTAGTCCGTGGAGCCCAAGTCTTGTATCAAGCAAGACCTGTGGGTATATGAGGTCTGTCCAGAAGGTACCCAGCCATGTAATATGAAAAATAAATACATTTATTGATGAAGATACAAGATACAAGAAACATTGTACATAGGACAATGACGTCTCAGTCCCCTTCAAAGTAGGCACCTTGGAACCTCACATGGTTCTCCCAATTGCCATCAGCTGTCCTATTGTAGTTTCCTGAATCTCACTGATGGTCTGAAATCTCTTCCCTTTCAAAAACGATTTTAGTTTTGGGAAAAGCCAGAAGTCACAGGGCACCAAATTTAGGCTGTAACGGGGTTGAGTCACCTGGGTGATTTGATGTGTTGCCAAAATCCTCTGCATGCCACATGATGCGTGAGCAGGTGCAATGTCATGATGAAGCTGCCAATCACCAGTTGCTGATAGCTGTGGCCTACTGAATCATCCACATGGTTTTCATGAAGGAATGTTCAAGCTCAATGCAAAATTTGGTGCAGACTCAGTTACTCTACTCACTCAGTCATTTTGAATGTGGTGGCCACACGGCATATGTGCTCACTCAATGGTGTCTACTGCCCCTACTGACTAGTACAGTGAAGTCATCATTGTTCGGGCATGGGCATTCCAGTCCCCTCTCCTCGGCTGCCAGGTTACATTGATGTCAGGCAAACCACACTAATTATATTAACAATGGCTGCACTTTTTCCAGACAGACCTTGTAAGTGGCCTTTCCAATTTGAAAGTTTCAATGGCTTTGATTCTGACCAATGAAAAACTTAATGCATTAAAACTTAGGTATCATCACATGAAGAAAGTTGAATTTTAGATGGATGAATTCGGCTAATGTGGTATTAGCACACATATTTTAACTTGGCACTGTACCACCATGACAAAAAAAGAGTTAAATTACATAAAGGCCCAAGCACATTCGCAGCATGTTCCATAGTCTATAGGTTGACATGTCATTCTGTCGATTGTGCAGCAACATTTAGTCCTATCCCATTGACCCAGCTGTAAACGACGCAAGGCGCAGGTGCCAGACTTGACTACCTAGTACTGAGTGGGCAATAAATAAATATTTGTTGAATAAGTGAGCCAAATTTGGGCTGAAAATACTAGCAAAAATTGTAAAAATTATATACAATAAATCAAGGCATGTGTTTCAGACATTTTTGACAAAGATCACCTCTCAAGTATTTATTGTTCCTTAGGCCGCTAGACCAGAGTATAGTACTGCATGGATTACTCTCTCTTGGTAGTACATCATGGGGTGCCTATGCAAACTCTTGGATCTTTTCTGGCTTGAGTAGCAAAAATTTTGGAAGATGTGGTAACTCTAGCATTGTTATAGCAGTATGCAGTCTCATTTTCTTTGGACAGTTGGCTTCCTTTCAGTGTAAATTTTTTTTTAAGTCTCAAGAATGTATTATTAAATAACACCCATAATCATGGTCTTAAAGACTAGATAAAAATTAGAAAGCTTCCTTAAGGGAAATTCACTAAGATCTGGGGCTATATAAAATATTTTTTTGAAACCACCTACTTTAACTCTGTAAATCAAGAACCAGCAGAATAATAGATCTTTGCTTTTTAACAGGGTGTTTTTTCTTGTGCACTTTTACTTGTAATGTTTCTCACACACAAATAATTTCTACCTCTCAATTAATCTCAACGTCTTGCTCAGTTCCAGGTATTGCCAAAATCCTCTGCATGACACATGATATTGCGTCCAAGATATCTTAACGTCATTACTCTTCTAATGGCTTTTTGCTTAGCTCCTGTTGCCTTTTAAAAATATCATACACATATTTATCAAGCATTTATAAATGCATAGGTGCGAATACATCATACAGATTTCAAATGTAACCTTTTCCCCTCTATTTTCTTCGTCCCGTTCCTCATCCTGCAGAAAATTTATGTTCACAGGGTTCTATCCCATTTTTACCCATATTCTCACAGCCTTACAAAATCGTAAGTATATACATACACATAAACATAAATGTTCTAGTAGCTGTACGATATTCCTCAGATCAGGTAACTCAGAAAGCTTGAGCTGCCACATCTGGCTAGGCACCAGGGCAATACAAATGAAGTGGAGCATCTGTTGTTGGCCTGTGGTGGACGGATCAGAGAGAGTATTTTGGGGAGAAACAAAAGCAAATGCCAAAAATTAGACTCTCGGAGAGGAAGCAGCATAGATGCAGACTTAAGATTTCCCTTATCAAAAATCTAATGAAATAAAATGAGTTTTTGAGAAAGCAAAGAATAGTTTTTGAGTCCTGAAAACTAGGGAAAATCATCAGTATCAAAAAATGTTCCAGCACTGCTATCTGTGAAGCAGAAGAGGGTGATGAAATTTCCCCCCAAACACCCCAAACCCCCCAGTGACTGCCCAGGCCTGTGGACTGGGATGCGAGGGGATGGAAATGTGCAGCCGGGGTCTCATTCTGCACATGATGGATAAAGAGAGGACTGAAATTAGAACTCCTGAAATTTGATGTTAAAAATGTCTGGTGAGGGTAAAAAGTAGAACTTGGAGAAAAATTTGGAGATGTTAGTTATTCTTACTGAAAAAGGGGTGAATCGAGAGAGAATGAATAAGAGGAAATCATTCTTCAAAAAAAAATCAGTGCACCACATTAAATTTATAATTTAAACACCCCTGCATGTGGGGCGTTTGTATCAAAGCACCCAAAGGGTTCCACTCTGAAGTGGCAGGACAGTTTAAAACTCAAAGCTGCCCCCAGAGTAAATAAATGCCAAATGCTGTGGCTTCCAAAATGGATGAAGAAGGCCAAACATAAACTTCAGTCACACAGTTCTGCTAAACTGCCGACAGGTTAATAACCCATGCTCCTCCTGTGCATGTGTGAATGTTCTATCCTTCCCAGGAGGTAAATTAGCCCTTTGTCCAGGATATCCATGCTGTAGGTCCCTGTCCCTCAGTCACTTAGGAGCCATCTCAGTTATCAGATCAACTGACTGTGGCAGCATCAGTGTTTGTGTTCAGGTAACCCCTACTTTACTTAATAAGGGCACAGAACATAAGAGCAGCGATGCTGGCAATTTGGATATGCGAAGGAGAAGCCATTAAGTGCATCCTTTAAGTGAAAAGGTATGTATGTAGAGGAAAAAATATATATATATATGTATAGGGTTCTGTACTATCCCCAGTTTCAGACATCCACTGGGGGTCTTGGAACATACCCCACTAAGATAAGGGAAACTACTGTAGTTTATTATTAATTTTTACTTTCCTATATTGTACTCAAAGATTGTTACTTGTACAGCTTTTATTTGGACTCACCGTGTCTTTTATTTATAGTCTATACTCTAAGACTTCATCTTTCTTAACTCCAGATATTTGAAAAGATGTCAGTTACCTTCCCTGTAGGGCACACAATTTTATGCATGTCTACTACATCATCCTGTGAATATAATGTAACATCATCCTGTGAATATAATGTGGAGTAGTAAGATGCCGTGTCTTTATTTCTGCCAATTTATTGTATCAAACACTGAAAGACATATTAAAGTCTCTCTCTCACTACATTTGTGTTTCAATTTATTTTTCTTCTCCTTCTTTTTCTTTTTTATAGGAAGAAGGAAGCCAGCACTTGAATACATGCCTTTGGACTCATATTTTTCCATTTCTTCTATCTCTAGCAATTTTTGTATGTATATTTTAAAGCTACATTATTGACATATAAAATTTCAACATCAATGCATCTTCATCATGGATTGTAACCTCAGCCAATTATTTAAAAACTCTCTGGAGCCCTGGCTGGTGTAGCTCAGTGGACTGAGCTCGGGCCTGTGAACCAAAGGATCATGGTTCAACTCCCAGTCAGGGCACATGCCTGGGTTGCAGGCCAGTTCCCAGCAGGGGATGCACAGGAGGAAACCATACATTGATATTTCTCTCCTTCTCTCCTCCCCTTCCCCTCTAAAGATAAATGAAATCATTAAAAAAAAAAAAGCCTCTCTGGAATGTTGGATGGTTTTTGCCTTTACTTTCATTTTGATAGTAAAGTGGGACTCTTTCATTTTGATTGCCATTCTCCTATTTTTAACTTTTCTGTCATTTTGTTTAAAGTACCCCTTTTAGATAGAGTACCTCTTTTAGGAATTTGATTCTTTAAACTAAACTTGAGGATATCTATGTCTTAAAGGGAAAGTTTGTCCCATTTAAATTTATATGATAACAAATGTACTGCTTCTCAACTTTGGTCATCTTGCTTTCTGATTCTCTATGTCAGGGGTCCCCAACCCTGGGGCTAAGAGTGAAGCTTGCCTGGACTCCACCCCCTGTCTCTGGTCTCCTCCCTCCCCACTCCAGAGACAGCCAGGGAGCTGCTATGTCATTGTGATTTCTCTTTTCTCTTCTGTTAAATTGATTTTTAATTTTTCACTGCATTCTCCCATTACCATTTATTTCCTTTGTACTCCCTCCCTCCCACAATCACCACACTGTTGTCCATGTCCACAAATCCTTTTTCCTCTTCCTTTTTGCTCAGTCCTCCCACTCCCCAACTCCCCTCTCCATGGCTGTCATCCTGCTCTCTATCTGAGTCTCTCTCTATTTTGCTTGCTAGTTCAGTTTGTTCATTAGTTTGCAGACATGAGTCAAGTTATATGGTATTTGTCTTTCTCTGACTGCCTTATTTCACTTAGCATAATGTTCTCCGGGTTACTCTGTAGTCACAAAGGGTGAGATTTTCTTCTTTTCATGACTGAGTAGTATTCCATGGTATAAATGTCCCATAGTTGTTGATTTTTCTATTATTTTTACTTATTTATTTGTTTTAATTATTGTTCGCTCCTCCTAAATGTTTCCTTTGACTTTTTCTCTAGTTGATTGGTAGACATATATAGTATTTTTAATTTAGAATGGATTACCTCCCATTTTTCAAACAGATTGTGATTGTATCAATTACATGCAATGAAGCCATCTATCGAAGACCTTGTGTGTAAGATGAGGAATCCAAACACATTTACCTACTCTTATACCTAAGAGTACCTTATACTCTTACTCTTAGAAATAATTCTACTTTTTTGTTTGGATTAGTTTGAGTTTTTGACCCAAGTAACTATTTGTGAAACTATCTGTTTTTATTTGATCTAGCCGTCCTTTCAAAAATCATTTTGATTTTACATTTTGTGAGGATACTATATTTGAAACAATGATTTAAACTTAATTCAGTATTTATTGTTACACACTCACAAATATTCCTTATCCATCACAATTTCCTCCAAGTAGAATTCTTTATTTTGGTTCATTTCTCAGCTGCTTGGAATATTTCATTAAGTAAATTTTTTTCAAGAAAATCATGTAAATAATATGCTTCCTAAGTAAATCTGACAATATGTTCCTGTTTATTTCATAAAGGAATGACAATTGACTGAAAATAGAACTTAAGAATCATAATCTTCTTTTTCTCACAACTCTAAAGCCAAATTGTGTCACAGCCCTCTGATAATGGGGCTGAGGAGACATCTGAGACATGATTGATTTTTTGTTCCTTCAGATATTTTTTTTTTGTTTAGAAGCTTAAAATATAATTGTGTGGGTTTTGCTTTTTGAAAGTCAAATGTTTTACCAGAATAAGTCTAGATGCTGTATATTTTTCACTGATTCTAGCGAAGAGGTAGTAAATGTGGTTTTTAAAACTTGATCTTCCTATTTTTCTTAACATACCTCTTATTGTGTTCTTTATTGTTTGGCTTTTTCTTTTTCCTCCCTGAGGGACAGCAGCTGTCCCCTTAGTTGGATCCCTGTCTTCTGTCCTCTGCATCCACCATCATATGCCGACAATCTGCCCGTCCTCTTCTCCTTTTCCTCCGCATTACAGGGTAGTTTGTCAAGTGGCTTTCTAGATTACTAACTATGTATCTAGCAGACTCACTTTAGTTCTTCACTGCTTCTAATGAAGTTTTCAATTTGGCTATAGCGCTGTTAGTTTCTCCAGAGAATTTTTCTGAATTCTACCAGCTCTGTTATATCTTAATCTGTGATCATATTTCATCTTTCATCTCTTTTATAGAGTTTTTTTAACTTTTATTGAGTACAAATAGTTTCTTTATAAAAATGTTTTTAATATGTATGCTTTCTCCTAGCATTTTATTACTTTTATTTGCTTGCATTGCAGAATATTTTGTAGGTTTCATGCTTGTTCATTTCCTACTTCCCACATCAACCTGAAGAAGTGTACTTAGGCATGCTATTGGCCCTGAATTAATCTGAGCATATTCTCCTTCAATCCTTTTACTGTCCACCTAGGTACTGTTAGAAATCTCCGGTTACATGGGGAGCTGCACAATATTCCATTAGAGGTATACACCATGTTTTGTTTATCCACCCTTTGATGGGAATTTGAGTGGTTTCCACCTTTTGACGACTGTGAATAATGTTGCTATGAACACTGGTATGCAAATATCTGACTCCCTGCTTTCAGTTCTTTTGAGCTGAAAGTTCAGAGTATATTACCTAGAAGTGGAATTGTTATGTTTAATATTTTTAGAACTATCATATAGTTTTCTATTCTGCGTGCACCATTTTATTCTCACCAGTAATGTACAAGGGTCCTAATTTCTCCATATCCTCTCCAACACTTATTATTTTCTGTTTGTTTGTTTAATAATAGCCATCCTAATGGGCTCGGACATGCTCACTGATTTTAGAGACGGGGAATGGAGTGAGAGAGGGAGATAGAGAGGCAGAGAAGCATCTGTCAGTAAGCATCTATCCCCCAGTGGGGGACTGAACCTGCAACCTAGGCCTGTGTCCTAACCAGGAATCGAACCTGTGATCTTTTGGTTTATGGGAAGACACTCCAAGGAACCAAGCCACAGGGGTCAGAATATATTTTTAATGAGTCACTCTCATATTCACAAATCCCCTTGTCTCAAATTTATATAAAATTATATAAGGTGGGGTAAACGATATACGTCTACACAAAGAGCTTTTTCACTGTATGAAAACACATAGCAACAAAACATGTGGCCTTAGCATTATTAGCAACACATTTACAGCAATTAAGCCAACAAGCTCCATCCATTGACTATGTCACTGACTGATCACTACCTCTGTTAGGAAACCAGCTGTTAAAGAAGGGACACACCAGAGAATGGGGTAAGAGGTTGGGGAGAGGGTACAATGACAGCCATCTTTGTTCCTGTCTTCATCTGCTAAGAAGGCGAGTCAGTTAATTTACCTACATCAGGATTAGAAGAGCTAGAGCAAAATACAGACGAAGAAGAGACTTACCTGTTTTAAATGTCAGCTTGTGCATATATATCGATCTCTCTCTCTGCCTCTGTGTGTGTGTGTGTGTGTGTGTGTGTGTGTGTATTTGACCATGGAACCATCAAGCTTTAAAAAAAATTAATCCATTTATCTTTCCTTACCAAAAAATTGTTCTGTGCTAGTACCTGGCTCTTTCCTCATAGGCCTAATATTTCAGCTTGTTATAGAAGCATGTAGTTATAGATTATGCAATCAAAATGTGTGCTACATTCCAAGGACCTATGTTTTTTGTATATATGTGAATAGCAAGTAATTACTGTATTGATTTTTCTCTACTCTAAAAATAAATAATATACTAATCAACCAGGTAAAACACTAGTCTGATACATATATTCTTTTATGATTTATAAATAGAACCTCTTCTTTTACTGATTTAAAATTTTTTAAAAGCCCTGTGCTGAAAAGTAAAAAAGTAACCATAAAATAAACATTATGTAAGTACCCAGCTTTTTGGATAAAATTTTAGATGTGTCCTTAAAGACACCAAACATACCAAAGTCTAGTAAAAGACTTTCTGGTACTTCTGAATAATTTATTTGTTAGTGTCGCTGTTCTACTGGCCTTACATTTTTCATTTGTCCCATGCTAGCTGAATCCTGCCAAATAGCATATCCAGACTTAGACTTCGGTCTCCTTTGGGCATGCTCACCTGCCATGTATGATCAGAACACAGTTAGGCACTATCTTTTAAAACACATAAAGACATGCACATGCAGATGAAGCTCTGCACATAAGCAAAAAGTGTATTAACAATAACCACCAAGAATTTCTCAAACTCACATGTCAAAAAGTATCATCTTCACTTCCCTGGACCTTTCCAACGGGAACACGCAAGGGTTCTGACTTTCCGCCATAACCTGACTTTCACCTTCAAAAAAGAGCTCTAAAAAGATGAGGAAAAAGGATATCCAAAGGCATTTCTCATCAATTGCTAAATGGTCCAATATATTTGTAATTCTATCTCCTTTTCCTTTACACCAGCCAGTGATGAAAACCTGATGAGACAAGCAAGCAACACACTAGTATCAAGTCACTGGGGTGTATTCACAGAAACAGATAAAAACAGGCCTCCATGGGCACGGAAAGATCCAACTGGGGACCGCATAAGCACAAGTGAAAATATCTCCATCGTGAGAAGAAGAGGTCAAGAGGTTTTAAAATTCTTCTGAATAAAATTACTAGGACTAAGGTAATGAAAGGGATTAATTTTTCAATTTTCTTGAAAAACAGGAGTCAATCCGTGACCCGGCTCCGCCGGTATTCCATCCAGACCTCAAGAACACGGTCATTTAGAAAGTAACTGCTTCAAGGAATCCAGCTAAAACTACAAAGACGTGAAATTCCAGGCAGACACAGGAAATTCTTTGGGGAATGAAAGAATTTTATGACTCATAAGATTAAAATCTCCTGAATATTCAACTAAAGTAATCTAATGAAGTATTGTCACCAGGAAAGGAGTTTGATGAATTTATGTGTTGTGCAAGAAAATCTTAAGCAAAACAGGAAATTGAACAAACTTGACATTACAAATTTATCTGTAATTTTTCCTTTCAGGGTACAACTGACTTCAAAGACAGCAGAATTTTGTGTATGGTGTGACATTTTGTAGGATGCCACATTTTTAACTACTGAGAATTTAAGCGAAATTCCATATCCATACTTAAGAAATAAATTAAGTCGGCTAAGGAATCGGCCCAGGATTCAAACATGGGTCATTCCGAAGGTTCTTAGTCTTCACATTTAATACACTTTGAAAGAAGTTTTAAGAGTTGAAGGTAAAGCTTGAGCCAGATGTCAATGCAAAAAGAATGAAGGAGGTCAAGTTTTTCCCGGGGAGATCAACGCCGACAGAAACTAGAGACGGCATTATTTTCTTCACTTTAGACAATGCTTACACATAGAGACTCAACATCAAGGAGGACATCCTTACCTTAAAACATTTTCCTTTTTTAAAAAATAACTTAACTCTAATTTAAACTGTTGCCTGTTTTCTATGAAATTCCCTTTTGATAACAGGTTGTAAAAATAAAGCAAGCCATGGAAGCTCTCTGTTTAATCTTTCCCAGGGACAAACGCAGTGTAATGCCCAATATGTAACTATGAGTTAGATTGCAAATTACTCTTATTTAATTTAGTCTGGTGCTTAGCTTCACCTCTGAAATATCAGTCTGCACCCTTCTATTTTGGTTTGATTCTATAGTCCACTTAAACCAGTAAATGTTTACATTAAAAGGACAAGAGAATGTGTGATGTATTTTAACTGTCAAAAGTGTTGTGAACAGCAGCAGCTGGAAGAAGAATGTGTAGTCCACTTCACTGTTATCCTGTAGCCTTTTAGATTCTTCACATCAGCAGTTACATCCTTCATTGCTTATATTAAAAAAAAAATTCAACTTCCATCTCAGAAAAAAGTAGTAAAATTTCTAGAGTCCACTTGTGGTTTTTTTTTTAACTGGTTTACTAACTTTCTGCTGGTACAGGGGTGTAAACTGGTTACTGGACATGGAGCTTTCCTTTCATTTTTTTAGGTCATGGGTTCAGATGAAGACAAAAGCCAGGAGCAAATGAGAGGAGTTCCATTTTGGGTGCTACTTAGAGGTCTCTACAAACTGTGCTTAGTCTGGTTCCTCTGCCATCATCCTTCACATCATCCTGAATTCATTATAACATGGCTTCTATCAAAGGCTCGCTCGGGAGTCCAAATACTGAAACTAAGTTGATTCTCTTAATGTTTCCAGGTCTGGCTTTATTCTACCAATAAAACTGAAGAGAGAAATGTGATTTCAGGCCCAGTAGGAACACAACTGGGGAGAAGCAGAGCCTAAGACTATTCTGGAGGATGAGGGTAACCAATACACACATAATTAGACTTCAGGTTTGACACGTTCAAGTATATTTGCAGGTGGACAAAAGTCTACATGCTCTGACTCCTGCCTCCCTCTCTAAACACATCTCAAAACACTCTCCCAACTGTGCTCTGACCACACGTCTTCTTTCAGTTCCTCCAACATAAGCAAATTCATTGCTCTATCAGGGGCCATTGTACTCGCTTTCTGCTCTGCTTAGAACAGTCCTCCAGACTCTTTGTTTGAATTCTCATACGTCAGGCCTTAACTCAAATAACACCTCCTCGCTGAGGCTTTCCCAGAAATCCCTATCTACTCAATAAATCAGTGCCTCCCGGACCCCACTCCACCATCACCAGTCCCCGTCATCTGGTCCCTTTCCTCCTCTATGCCTCTTATCAAACGTCATAACATTGGTCTGTTTACTTGTTTAGTTCCACTCATATAAACACGAGAACGTAAAGTCCTTAAGAGCAGGAGCCCTGCCTGTCCATTTGCCTCCGTTACAGTACCCACTACTGTGACTACTGCCCCTGAAGCAGTGAGTATTTAGAGAATAAAAGTGTTTAACACTCTGCTAGATGCCGAGGGTAAAACAACATGAAAAGATACAGACTCATCCTCAAAAGCCTTATAAAGGCAATGGAGACTGACAAGTAATCAGAGTATAGTAAGATAATTGTTTTACAGGGGGCATGTAAGTCTAGTAGAAAGAGCCTCCATCTGTTCATTGTAACAGGAAAAAAAAATGTCCACGGGCAGTGATTGTATGTGCAAAAGCACAGAAACAACCATAACAGCATAATTCTGTTCTGGGGGGATTTTGTTAAGGTTTTATAAAATATAAATTGTAGGGGGAAGAGGAAGAGAAGGAATTAAACTTGGAAAGAGAAGGACTTAGGTCACGAAAGTCCTTCCTTGCCATGCAAAGGGAGAGAGATTTCATCCTATGGCCATTGGGGAAAAGTTTGGGCAAAGGGATGACGTGGTCAGGTTTGCATTTTAGAAAAATAACTCTGATAACTGATTTAGGTGATTTAGAAAATCAAATTATGGGAAGGTAGTAGAGGAACAGCCAATGGCGTTTCAAGATGAACAGGTATCATAGAGAGGAAGAGGGACTCAGTCTCAGGGCAAGCTTAGACAAATTCTGCTACATAATATGTCTTGTCTCTGGATAGTTTTATTAGGCCACATGCTATGGCATTCATCGATGGCGCAGCCCTGACAAGAGGTTCTAGATATATTAGTGTCTATTTTAAGAAGTGTTATCTACAGGGACTGAGCTATTCACCAGATAGGGAGCTTTTCTTTCTTTTAGATATTTACTTACTTACTTTTAGATATTTAAAAGTAAGTAAGATATTTAGATATTAATTAAATATCACTTACTTTTAGATATTTAACAATCCCAGACATTCTCCCCTAAATATGGCAGGGTTTAGAGGTAGAATGCTGCCACTAAGCAAGGAATTCTGTTTCATGAACACTTCTCATCCTTTGGGCCCAAATTCTCTAGCTCCAGGGCTAACAGAAATAGTATGATCTACACAATGTATTCAGGTAAACTGCAGGACATCATGCCTACAGGGCCAAAGGCTGAGGCTCTTAAGAGGATTAGAAGTCCTATCAGGCCAACCACAGGAAAACTAGTCAAGTGTAGGGTGTGGCAGTAGCTTTAGGCACTTGCAAAAATATAATGGTTTAAAAGCACCAGGTACCTGTCACTGAATTTCTAGGATTGCCAAAAAGACTGGAGATAAAATCAGATAACGATGCAATCACCAATTTCAGAGGACAGCGCTAAGGATTCGTGACCAGTCAGTCATGGTGATCTTCCTCATTCACAGCCTTTCCCAGAGAGAATTAAGCTTGAAAGCCCTGATGTAGGGCATAACCAAAGGCATCCATTGCTTGTAATCACCTTTTCTAGAAACCACCTAGAGTGATACCTGTTGTGTATCATCCTTAGGGAAACCGAGAAAGTAGTTTCTCAAATCATTTTCTGGGATCTATGATTTAAATGAAGAACCCAGCGTAAGAAAAGCAGCAGGGGGCGTTGCTACGTTCCCTCTTGCCCCAAGACTTTCACTTAGTCTCATTTCATTACTTGGGACTACGCTCACCCGACCCACCCACTCCCTTGCCTAGCTCTCTCATACTCATTCTCCAGTTTTCAGCGAAAAGCCAGAGAGAGGCCTTTCTTGATTTCTTGTACTATGTGAGTATGACTTAAATTTGGATGGTAAAAAATTCAAGTCATAAAAGCTCTCCCATGCCACGCACACGGAGAGAGATTTCATCCTATGCCAATGGGAAGCCATTGAAAAACTCTGGGCAGGGTGACGTGATTTGCTAGTTCCAAAAACCTCATATCTTGTCTGTGTAATCTTATTTATAAAACCCATTCAATTAAGCAGAGCCTGAGACCCTGCTACATCATACACACTCAGTGCCCAACCCATTCGAAAATACGTTGAATTGGTGTTTAAAGGGGTGAAAGAGAGAGAGAGAGAGAGAGAGAGAGAGAGAGAGATCTGGTATTTGAACAAATGCGTCTTCATTAGCAAGTAGGAAAAAGGGCATTTTCAATTTTAAGAGACATTGTTAATACATACATGGGAAACTAGCAAGAGCTCTTACTGAAAACAGAGCACTGAATACCTCACAAGGAGTGGGAAAAGAAAATTAGTATCCAGGGGTATTGCGACAAATGCAATTAGACAGAGCTAGCTGTACTTTTCATATGCTAGTTCATAAAAGGCACAGCCATTTTCAATTCTAACTATTAGCCTATCCAGTTAATTATATCTGATCTTAAACTACTTAGAAACCTTTGAGCATGGCATATGATTTCAAAGCCTGCAACAGGCAGATTGGAGGCCATAGGTGAAGGCAAAAGAAAGTAATCACTTGTTCTTCTACATGATGTGGGTAGTGGGGTGGCTGTTCTTGAACGTTTTCAATGAACCTCGCCAATTGTTTTTTTAGTAACTTCAGCGGCTTCTCCTAGGCCTGCTGCCTAACATGACGGCGCTTGCTTAGAGGAACCTGCCGAAGTACTGGCTACGAATAACTAGAATGGGCTTAGCTATGCAAAATACTGATAACAACGACAACGACTGTGCTATTAAAAATAAAAGTCAAATAAAAAGGGTTTGGAATTGAGTGACAATGTGACTATAATAATGGTGTCATGAACACAGGCCTGAATTCTTGACGAGGTTCTCCCACGGGAGACGCGGCGTAATTCATCTAGGTGCTGCCTTTCTAAGCTTGTCGTCTGTAAAATGACGGCACTGAACTGCGTGATCTTTATTGTTCTTATTTCAAATGCTAACATTCTGTTCCTTTAGAATCAACTCAATTCAAAACATCACACCCTCTGTTTTATATACATCTATGTAAGTTTACTAGATATACTTAGTATTTACTAAATATAAAGCTATAAATATAAAATATATAAGTATATTATAAATAATCTTGTCTACAATGACTGAATCAAGAAATTATGAAGTAGCAATACAATAATAACTCTTTCTTCCACTTCATCAGTAATCACATTTACATAGGGTGTGGCAAAAGTAGGTTTACAGTTGGGAGTACATGAAACACAGTTTATTCTTGTATTTTCATTTATTATCGTATTATTTTCCATATAAACTGTAAACCTACTTCTGCCCCACCCTGTGTTTTTGTCTTTCCAAAAGGCACCTATGATTGAATATATGAAAACTAAAAACAGCTTATAAAGGACATTTTGTGAGAATGTGAGCATTTGCCAACTTAATGATCAAAAGAATGTGGTGATCATTACAAATTTTTCAAAGGAAAAGAATAGGAAGTTTGCATTCATTTGTACATGTGGGGTTTCAAGAAGCAGATCTGAGTGTAATGGGTAGCATATGCACAAAGGTTGCATGAGTGACCACAGAGAGGACATATATTATTCTACCACAGAATAAATAGATACCTAAAACTTAAATAAAAAGAAACAGCACATGTAAGACTTCCCTACGGAAAGCTCATGTCCCCACTCCTCCAAGCTTCTCTGAAAGAAGACTGTCCCTAATCAAAAAAGAATTAATGTCTTCCTGGCACATTCAGAGATAGGAACAGCCTATTGTTAACTCCACACATTGTTTACTTCTCCAGCGGCCATTATTACGTGAGCAGGAAAAAGAGACTTAACGATGACTGTATCTGAACACAGTACTCTATTTTGCGGAACTTTACTTATTTTGAAAGTACACTTAATTGAAAATCTCACAATGAGCACCCAACAGCTTCTCCAATTATTGAAACAAAATACTGTACAAAATACAATACTGTATATCAAATATGCCACTTCATAAAGGGAGGGGAGGTCCCCTGGCAGCAATTTTGATAAACAAGACCCAACAGTGTGTCTCAGTTTAAAAAGCTCTTCAGCGAGCTTCATCTGGGGGAAAGGTTAATGGGAAGCAGCCAGACAGGGCAGCAAATATAAAGCACACGCTCATCCGTTCCACGTGATTTTTATCTCTGCTCAGTCTATCTGTTACAAAGATGAGCAAAACTCATCTGCTAATGAGAAAATGAACAGTAACAGCCAGAAATGATTGTTTACTAAATTATGACAGGAATGATGCTAAGCCCTTTAAATCATTTAATCCTCTTAATCTGACAAAGTTGGCACTATTGTTTTATATCAGTTCTAGCACTGATATAATTTAGGAGAAATTATTTAATTCCCAAGATTACGCAATGAACAAGTGGCTGAGCTGGGATTTGAATCCAGAGCCCATGCTCTTAACTATCTCCCGAATAAAATCCCAGCAACTGTTGATCTGGTGCCAACCTGAAAACAGCATAAATAAACCTAGTAAAATATCAACTGGGTAAATTCTTTGTAACATATATGATAATATCCTTAATATAAAATAAAGAGAACTTACAAAGCAATAAAACATATAAATACCTCAATAGGAAAATGGGCAAATGACATAAATCAGAAATACATAAAAGGAAAATATTCAATAATTATATTAAAATTTTGGAGTCATTAATAAGTAAAGATGCAAATTAAAATGTTAATGAGATACTAGGTTTCAAGTATGACATACATAATCGGGTATTAAATAGAATGCAAACATTCAGTAGTGAAGAAAGCATGGAGAAATGAAAATACCCACAACATCTACATGGAAGTTAAATTAGCACTGATTTTCGGAAAGTAACTTGGCAATAACTGCCACAAGTTTTTAAAGTCCTCCTACCAAGACATGGAAACACTTGGAAAACATAACACGCATGTTCTGGTTCTAAATATTCTGTTCTTTAAAAATTAAAAAAATAAAGCTCAAGATAGGGGATGACTTACTGTCTAGAAAATAGCTGTAAAAAAACTTACAATAAAAGTTATTGTAATGCTAAATCTACATAACTGTTGGTAATATCGTTTATGTAACATATAAAAAGAACTTTATAAATTAAAGGAGCATTTTGTAAGAAAAAAATTACTAATAATCCAAAACCATAATGCCCAATTATCTCAATGAGATTATAAAGGTAGAAGGGGAAAAAAGTGTGTATTTATAACATATACATATAAAATACACACAAACACTCATGAGTAGTCACTCCCTATTAACCACCAAATATTGCAGCCCTAGGCAATCACTAATCTGCTTTCTGTCTCTCTAGTTTTGTCTGTTCTGAATATTTCATATCAATGGAATCATATAATATGCCCTCTTCAATTACTGACTTTCTTTCACATAAGATAATGTTTCCAAGGTTCACCATGTTGTAGCCTGCATCAGTGCTTCATTTGTTTTTATGGCTGAGTAATAATCCATTAAATAAATACACCACATTTTATTCATCCACTAATTAGTTGATGGACATTTGGATTGTTTCTATCTTTTGGTGATTATGAACAATACTGCTGTGAATATTTGTGCACAAATTTTTATGGGGACATTTGTTTTCAATTCTCTTGGTTATAACCTAGGAGTGGTATACCCCAGCCAGGTCATATGCAAACTCTATAGTTAACAATTGAAATACTGCCAAATTGTTTTGCAAAGAGGCTGTACCACTCTCCATTCCCTCCAGCAATGTATGAGGGTTTCAATTTTTCTACCTCCTTGCCAACATTTGTTATTGTCTGTCTCTTAATTATAACCATCTTATTGGGTGAGAAGTGGTATCTCAATGTAATTTTCACTTTCCTTTCCAGGTGGCTGATGTTTTATATTTTTCAAAAATGCATATTGGTCATTTGTATATCTTTCTTGGAGAACTATCTATATAGATTGATTGCCCACAATGTTTTCCTTCTGGTCAGCAGAGATTTAATTTTCTAAACTCATGAAAATTAAGCTAAGTGTATATAGTTCTTAAGTTATGTTTAAAAGTAATTATTATTCTTTTTAAATATTTTATTTATTTATTTTTAGAGGCGGGGAGAAAGAGAGGGAGAAAAACATCAATGTGTAATTGCCTCTCACAGGCCCCTTACTGGGGACTTGGACCACAACCCAGGTATGTGTACTGACTGGGAACCAAACTGGTGATCCTTTGGTTCACAGGCCAGCACTCAATCCACTGAGCCACACCAGCCACGGCTAAAAGTAATTATTTTTAAAAGCAGAATTCTATGCAAGTGAAAAGCTAAGAAAAATTATTTTGAATTACATTTTCCCTTTTTAAAATATATTTTACTGATTTTGCTATTATAGTTATTCCAATTTATCCCCTCCCCCCCTCCACCAGGTCCTGCCACTCCCTCCAGCAATCCCTCCCTTAGTTTATGTCCATGGGTCATGCATGCAAATTCTTTGGCTTTCCATTTCCCATACTGTTCTTAACATCCCCCTGTCTATTTTTTACCTACCAAGTTGTACTTCTTAATCCCTGCATCTTTTCCCCTATTCTCCCCTTTCTCTTTCCCCTTCCCAGCTGATAATCTTCCAAATATTCTCCATATCTATGATTCTCTTCCTGTTATGCTTGTTTGCTTAGTTTGTCTTTCAGATTTAGCTGTTGAGAGTAGTGCATTTGTTACCATTTTAATGTTCACAGTTTTGACCTTCTTTTTCTTCTATAGTTCCTTTTAAGATTCCATGAAATAATGGCTTGGTGATGATGAACTCCTTTAGTTTTACTTTGGAAACACATGATCTGCCCTTCCACTCTAAATGACAGCTTTGTTGGAGAGAGTCTTCTAGGTTGTAGGTCCTTGCTTTTCATCACTTGGATACCTCTTGCCAGTCCCTTCTAGCCTACAAAGTTTCTCTTGAGAAATCAGCTGACAGTCTTATGGGAATTCCTTTGTAACCCTCTGTTTTTCTCTTGCTGCTTTTAAGATTCTCTCTTTGTCTTTAATCTTTGGCGTTTTAATTACAATGTGTCTTGGTGAAGTCCTCTTTGGGCCCAGCTTGTTTGTCACTCTCTGTGCTTCCTGGATTTGCATGTCTATTTCCTTCACTAAATTAGGGAAGTTTTCTTTCTTTTATTTTTTCAAATAAGTTTTCAATTTCTTGGTCTTTCTCTTCTCCTCTGACATCCCTATGATTTGGAAGTTGGTATGTTTGGAGATGTCCCAGAGGCTCCTTATCCTATTTTTGTTTTTTTGAATTCTTTTTTCTTCTTGCTGTTCTGATTGAATGTTTTTTTCTCCCTTATGTTCCAAATCGTTGATTTGAATCTCGGCTTCATCCCCTCCACTGCTGGTTTCCTGTGGATTTTTCTTTATTTCACTTAGTGTAACCTTCATTTCTGCCTGGGTCTTTTCTATGCTGTTGCAGTATACAATGAGTTCTCTGAGCATCTTAATAACCAGAGTTTTGAACTCTGCATTTGATAGGTCTCTTATCTCCATTTCATTTAGTTCTTTTTCTGGAGTTTTGTTTTGTTCTTTCATCACTCAACATTGGCAGCCTCCCTGTGTTTGCTTCTGTGTATTAGGTAGAGGTGCTTTGACTCACTGTCTTATGAGCATGGCCTATTGTAGAAAAGGCACCTGTCTGAATGAATGTCACTTCTTCAAATCCTTGGTTGTCAGACTCCCACACAGCTCAATTTTCTAACAAATTTCAGTAATGTATGTTTTGTAGTTAAGTTGTAATTTTTACTGTAGTTGTGCGTGGAGACAAAGCCTGTTCACCTATATCTCCATCTTGGCCAGAAGTCTCTTAATCTGCCTGCGGCCAGCCAGGTGGTCCAGGCAGTGGCCCCTCACATGCACCATACCACCTGAATTACATTTCCTATATTACCACTTTTTAAAAAATGATGATGATGATGATTTGATAAACCAACAAGTTCAGTAACAACTTAAATAAATACTAACAAGCAATTCCTGAGCTATCACTACTTATAGCAGTAAAGACAAATTTATTTTTTGACAAACAAAATTGTGTTTATTTAAAATGTGTGCTGTGATGACCTGACATACCTATACTTTGGGCATGAGTACTACAATCAGATTAATTAACACATCCATCACCTTACACAATATCCTTGCGTGTGTGTCTCTGTGTGTGTGTGTGTGTGTGTGTGTGTGTGTTGAAAACATGTAAGGTCTACTCTCTTAGCAAATTTCATGTAAAAACTCAGTGTTAACTAGTCACAATGTTGTATGTTAGATCCCCAGAGCTTATTCATTTCATAACTGAAGGCCTGTACCCATTACCACCATCTCCCCATCTTCCAGCTCCTAGTAAGCACTCTAATTTCTGATTCTAAGAGTTCAACTTTTTCTTTTTAGATTCCATGTAGAAATGAGCTTATACAGTATTTGTTTTTCTCTGTTTGGCTAATTTTACTTACAATAATGTCCTGTAGGTTCATCCATGTTACTATAAACGGCAGGATTTCCTTCTTTTGCATGGATGAATAATAATGCATTGTATACATACACCACATCTTTGTCCATTCATCTGTTGACAAACACTTTAGTTGTTTTCATAACCTGGCTATTGTGAATAATGCTGCAATGAACAGGGAAGTGCAAACATCTCATTTCCTTCAGAAATATGCCCAGAAGTGGAAGTGCTGGATCATATGGTAGCTCTAATTTACATTCCCACCAAGAGAACAACAGTGTCCTCTATCTGCACATTCTCATCAACACTTGTCTCTTACCTATTTGCTAATAGGCATGCTAACAGATGAATCAATATAGCATTGTGGTTTTCATTGGCATTTCCCTGATACTTAGTGATGTTAAGCAACTTTCCATGTACCTGACAACCATTTGTATGTCTTCTTTGGGAAAATGTTTATTCAAGTCTTTACCAATTTTTAATTGAGTTATTTATTTTTTGGCTAATGAGTTGTATGAGCTCCTTACAATTTAGATATTAAGCCATTATCAGATATGTTTTGCAAATATTTTCTCCCATGTCATAGGGATCCTTTAATTTTTCTCATTGTTTCTTTTTTATGTTTTCATTTCATCTTTACCGTGTTTTTTAGTTACCATAAATCACATTATGCTCATCTCCCCCCAGCAATCACCACACTGTTGTCCATGTCCATGAGTCCTTTTTCCTTTTTGCTCTATCCTTCTACATCCTAACCTCTTCCCCACCTCACTAGCTGTCATCTGCTCTCCATCTATGAGTTTGTCTCTGTTTTGCTTATTAGTTGAATATATTCATTAGATTCCACATAGGAGTGAAATCATATGGTATTTGTCTTCCTCTGACTGGCTTATTTCACTTAGCATAATGTCCTCAAGGTCCATCTGTACAGGTACAAGGAGTACAATTTTCTTTTTATGGCCAAATAGCATTCCAATTGTGTAAATATCCCATAGTTGTTTTATGCACTCATCTATTGATGGACACTTGGGCTGCTTCAATATGTTGGAGATAGTAAATAATGCTGGAATGAACATAGGAGTGCTTACCTTCTTTTAAGTTAGTATTTTGGGTTCCTTCAGATATAGTCCCACAGGTGGGATCACTGGGTCAAAAGGCATATCCATTTTTAAGTTTTGAGGTATCTCCATACTACTTTCTACAGTAGCTGCACCAATCTGCATTCCCACCAACAGTGCCAAAGTGTTCCCCTTTCTCCACATCCTCACCAGCACTTGTCAGTTGATCTATTGATGATAGCATTTCTGACACATGTGAGATGGTACCTCATTGTGGTTTTAATTTGCATTTCCCTGACAATTAGTGACATTGAGTATCTTTTTATATGTCTACTGGCCATGTGTATGTCTCTTTGGAGAAGTGTCTATTCAGATCCTTTGTCCAATTTTTAATTCAGTTGTTTGGTTATTTTGGTGTTGAGTTTTGTAAGTACTTCATAAATTTTGGATATTAACCCCTTATCAGATGTATTGGGGAATATATTCTCCCATTCTGTGGGTTGTCTTTTTATTTTGTTGATGGTTTACTTTGCTGTGGAAAACTTTTTAGGGTAATGTAGTCCCATTTTTTTTCTTTTGTTTCCCTTGCCTGGGGAGACATACCCAATGAAAACTTGCTATGCAGTGTCTGAGATTTTGCTGCCAATGTTTTCTTCTAGGATTTTTATGGTTTCAGGTCTAACATTTAAGTCTTTGATCCACTGATTCATTTTGAATTTATTCTTGTGTGTGGTATAAGAAGGTGATCTAGTTTTATTTTTCTGCACATATCTGTCCAATTTTCCCAACACCATTTATTAAATAAATTATCATTAGCCCATTGTATATGCTTGCTTCCTCTGTCAAATGTTAATTGACTATAAAGGTATGGGTTTATGTCTGAGATTTCTATTCTGTTCCATTGATCTATGTCTTTTTTTATGCCATTACCATGCAGTTTTGATTACTATGGCTTTGTCATATAGTTTGATATTAGGTAGCATGATTGCTCTAACGTCGTTCTTTCTCAGGATCACTATTACAATGCAGGGCTTTTTTTGGTTCCAAATAAATTTTTGAAGTATTTGTTCTAATTCTGTGAAATATGTCATTGGAATGTTGATAGGAATTGCATTAAATCTACAGATTGCTTTGGATAGTATGGACATTTTAATGATGTTAACTCTTTCCTATCCATGAACATGGTATGCACTTCCACTTATTTGTATCTTCTTCAATTTCTTTCCTTAGTGTCTTATAATTTTCTGAATACAGGTCCTTTAACATCCTTGGTTAAGTTTACTCATAGGTATTTTACTCTTTTTGTAGCAATTGTTAATGAAATTGTTTTCTTAATTTCCTTTTCTGTTAGTTCATTATTGTTGTATAAAAATGCAATTGATTTCTGGATATTAATTTTGTGTCCTGCTACTTTGCTGAATTCATTAATCAGTTCTAGTAGTTTCTTGGTGGAATCTTTGGGATTCTCTATGTATAATATCATGTGATCTTCAAATAAAACAGTTTTACATCTTCTTTTCCAATTTGAATTCATTTTATTTCTTCTTGTATAATTGCTGTGGCTAGGATTTCCAGTACTATGTTGAATAAGAGAGGTGAAAGTGGACATCCCTGTCTTGTTCCTAATCTTAGGGGGAATGCTTGTAGTTTTTGCCCATTGAGTATGATGCTGGCAGTGGGTTTGTCACATATGGCCTTTATAATGTTGAGGTATTTGCCCTCTAATCCCACTTTGCTAAGAAGTTTGATCATAAATGGGTGCCGGATATTATCAAATGCTTTTTCTGCATCTATTGATATGATCGTGTGTTTTTATCCTTCATTTTGTTTATGTGGTAAGTCATATCTATTGATTTGTGAATGTTGCACCAACCTTACATCCCAGAATAAATCCCACTTGATCATGGTGTATGATCTTTTTGACACATTGCTGTATTCAGTTTGCTGATATTTTATTGAGGATTTTAGCATCTATGTTCATCAGAGATATTGGCCTATAATTTTCTTGCTTTGTAGTATCTTTATCTGGTTTTGGAATTAGGATAAGGCTGGCCTTATAAAATGAGTTTGGGAGCCTTCCCTCCTCTTGAATTTCATCAAACAATTTGAGATGGAGAGATGATACTTCTTCCTGGAATATTTAGTAGGATTTACCTGTGAAGCCATCTGGTCTAGGGCTTTTGTTTGTTGGGAGTTTTTTTGTGTGTTTGTTTGTTTGTTTTTTATTGCTGTTTCAATTTCACTAGATACAATCTGTCTATTCAGATTCTCTGTTTCTTCATGATCTATTTTTGGAACATTGTATGTTTCTAGGAATTTATCCATTTTGTCCAGGTTGTCCAGTTTGCTGGCATATAATTTTTCATAATATTTTGTTAAAATCTTTTGTATTTCTTTGTTGTAAGTTGTTATTTCTCCTTTTAATTTCTGATTTTATTTATTTGGGTATTTTCTCTTTTTTTCTTGATGAGTCCAGGTAAAGTTTTGTCAATCTTGTTTATACTTTCAAAGAACCAGCTCTTGGATTCACTGATCTTTTGTATCATTTTTTTAGACTCTGTTTCTTTTATTTCTGCTGTGATTATTATTATTTCCTTCCTTCTACTCACCTTTGGCTTTGTTTGTTGTTCTTTCTGAAATTCCTTTAAAGTGTGAAGTTAGATTGTTTACTTGATTTTTTTCTTGTTTTTTGAGATAGGTCTGTAATGAACACTATGAATTTCCCTCTTAGGCTTGCTTTCTCAATATCTAATAGATTTTGGACTGTTGTGTACCCATTTTTACTTGTCTCAAGGTATCATTTGACTTCTTCCTAACTAAATGTGACTGTTGACCCATTCATTGTTCAATAACAGGATATTTAGCTTCCATGTCTACATGTTTTCAGTGTTCTTCTTGTCCATTTCATCTAGTTCTCCATTTCATCTAGTTCTTCTGAAGAATTCTCTTATTCTTTCTCTTGGAGTATTTTCCTTGTTTTCACATTTTGGCTGATTTTTTTGTATCCTACAACTTTACTGAATTCACTTATCAGTTTTTTAAGTGGAATCTTTAGAGTTTTCTATATATAAGATCATGTTATCTGTAAACAAATATAATTTTACTTCTTTCTTTCCAATTTGGATGTCTTTTATTACTTTTTCTTGCCTAATTGCTCTGGCTATGACTTCTAGCACTGTTACTTGTCTGATTTCTCATCTTAGCAGAAAAGCTTTCAACCTTTTACCATTGGTATGATGTTAGCTGTGGATTTGTCATATATAGCCTTCCTATGTTCAGGTACATTTCTTCTTTACCAGTTTATAGAGAGGTTTTTTTTTTTTAATGAAAGGATTTTTAATCTTGTCAAATGTTTTTTTTTAATCATCACCTGAGGACATTTTTTCATTGCTTTTTCAGAGAGAAGAAAAAAGTTAGCAGAGGAGAGAGATAGAAGAAATGGGTGGGAGGGAAAGAAAGAGGGAGAGAGAAATAGTGATGTGAGAGAGAAACATCAACAGGTTGCCTCCAATACAAGCCTCAACTGGGGATCGACTTGGGGATACAAGCCTTGATACAGGATCATACCCACAACCTTTCGGTTTATGCGATGACACTCCAATCAACTGAGCCATATTGACAAGGGCCAAATGTTTTTTATTCTTCATTTTTATACTCAGTATTTTTATACTGAGATAATTGCATCATTTTTAGCTTTCATTCTGTTAATGCAGTATATCACACTTAATGGTTTGTGTATGTTAAAACATTCTTGCATCCCAGGGGTAATTGCAAATTGATCATGATATATGATCCTTCCAATGCGCTGACTTTGTTTTGTAAGCATTTTGTTGAGAATTTTTGCCACTATATTTATCAAGAACATTGGCCTGTAGTTTTCTTGTAGTGTCTTTATCTGTCTTTGGTATCAGGATAATGTTGGCCTTGTAAATTGAGTTTGGAAGTATTTCTTCCTCTTCGGTTTTTAGAGAGTTTGTGAAGGCTAGGTATTAATTATTTAAATATTCGGCAGGATTCTTCAATGAAATCATCTGGTCCTTGGCTTTTCTTGGCAGATTTTTTTTTTATTACAGTTTCAGTCTCTTGTATTGGTCTCTTCAAATTTTCTATTTCCTCATGATTCAGTTTGCTTATAAATTTCTAGGAATTTGTCCATTTTTTTCAGGTTATCCAATTTGTTGGCATATAATTGTTCATATCAGTCTCTTATTATCCTTTGTATTTCTGTGGTGTTAATTGTAATATCTCCTCTTTCATTTCTGATTTTATTTATTTATTCATGTCTTTTTTTCTTACTCTGGGTAAATGTCAATTTGTTTATTTTTTTCAAAATACAAGCTCTTAGTTTTGAGCTTTTCTATTGTTTTTCTGAGAAATCCACTTTAAATATAAAGACATAGATAGATTAAAAATAAAGGAATGGGGAAAATATGCCATACTAGAATTAATTAAAATAAAGGTAGAGTAGCTATATTAGTTTCAGACAAGGCAGACTTCAGAGAAAAAAAATTATCAAGACTAAAGAGAGGAATTACATAATGATAATTGGGTCAATTCTCTAAGAAGGCACAGTAATCCTTAGTGTGTATGGTCCTAACAACAGAGCATCAAAATACACTAGGCAAAAACTGACAGAACTTAAAAATAAACAACAAACTGACAGGGACCAGAGGGGAGGGAAAAGGGGATAACAGGGGAGAGAAGGGGAAGGGTCAGGTCAAGGTACCCAAGTATAAAGGACCCATGGAAAAGGACAAAGGTTGGGGGGGCAGGGACTGAATGTGGGAGAGGGGATTGGCAGGGCAGGGGAGAGCAATGGGGGAAAATGAGGACAACTATAATTGAACAACAATAAAAATCTTTTTAAAAAGAAAAAGGAAAATTACTTATAATAGCTTGAAATTTCAATACCCCTCACTCTGTAACTGACAAGTTCAGCAGACATAAAATCAATAGGGACATAGTTGAACTGAACAGTACCATCAGTCAACTGGATCTAGTTGATGTTTATTGAATACTTTGTCCAACAATAGCAGAATACACATTGTACTTAAGCTTACATGGATCATTCACCAAGATCTGGGCCACAGAGCACATGTTAACAAATTTAAAAGAAGAAATCATACAAAGTATGCTTTCAGACTATAGTGAAATTAAGCTTAAAACCAATGCCACAAAGAGAGCTGGAAAATCCCCAAATACTTGGAGATTGAACAACATACTATTAAATAACACATGGTTCAAACAGAAGTCTCAAGTGAAAAGTTGAAATATTTTTAGCTAAATGAGAATGAAACACCTTGTCAGAATTGGTGGGATGCAGCAAAAGCAGTGCTTAGAGGTAAATTCATAACGCAATGCATATACTAGAAAAAAAGAAAAAACTAAAATTAATCATCTAAGTCCTTTTAGGGACTTAAGATCAGATTAGAGGGAAAAGGAGCAAATTAAGTCTAGGGTAAGAAGAGTAGAAATATAGTGATTTTTTGCTGATATATCTCTTAGGGCTAGAAAAACAAAAAACTAAACAAATGAGACTACATCATATTAAAAAGCTTCTGCACAGCTAAAGAAACCATCATCAAAATAAAAAGGGAACCAACTGTATGGGAGAACATATTTGCCAATGATCCTTAGACAAGGGTTTGATCTCCAAAACATATAAAGAATCACATGACTCCTCACCAGGAAGACAAACAATCCAATTAAAAAATGAACAAAGGACCTAAATAGACACTTCCCCAAGGAGGACATGCGGAGGACCCATAAACACATGAAAAAATGCTCAGCATCACTAGCCATCAGAGAGATGCAAATTAAAACCACAATGAGATACTACTTCACACCAGTCAAAATGGCCATAATTAACAAATCAACAAACAACAAGTGCTGACAAGGTTGTGGAGAAAAGGGAACCCTAGTGCATTGTTAGTGGGAATGCAGACTACTGCAGCCACTGTGGAAAACAGTATGGAGTTTCCTCAACAAATTAAAAATAGAACTCCCCTTTGACCCAGTGATCCCACTTCTGGGAATATATCCTAAGAATCCTGAGACACCAATTCAAAAGAATATATGCACCCTATTGTTCATAGCAGCACTATTTACAATAGCCAAGTGCTAGAAACAGCTTAAGTGTCCATCATTAGATGAGTGGATAAAAACAAAACAAAACTGTGGTATACTTACACAATGGAATACTATGCTGTAGTAAAAAAAGAAGAAGAAGAAGGAATTCTTACCTTTTACAACAGCATGGATGGAACTGGAGACTATTATGTTAAGTGAAATAAACCAATCAGTAGAAGACATATACCATATGATCTTATTTATATGTGGAATCTAATGAACAAAATAAACTAATGAACAAAATGGAACAGACTGACAGCTGTAAGAGGGGAGAGGGGAGGTGGTTACCAGCTGAAAGAAGGTGAAGGGTTTAGTCAAAGAACATATATGAATGGCCTATGGACAATGGTGTAGGGAGTGGGGTGCAGGCTGCATGGAGGGGGACAAAGGGGAAAAAATTAGGACAACTGAGGAGCATAAATAATGAAATATTTAAATTATTAAAAAAGAACAGAAATAATATGATAGCACAGAAACCAATGAAATTGAAGACAAGCCATATAGAAAATAAAAAAATCTAAGTCTGCGTCCTTGAAAAGAATACAATTTAGAAAACTCTCCCAGGTTAACTAAGAAAAATGGAGAGAATACAAAATTACTAATTTTGGAAATGAAAGACAGTCTATCACTGCCAATCTTGTGAACACTAATAAGATAATAAAGTAATATTATTAACAACTCCATGACTACAAATTTGATAACCTAGATAAAACAGATCAATTATTTGAAAGACCCAATCTATTAAACCTCATACAGGAAGAAACGGATTATCTGAATAGGCCTATATCTATTAAAGAAACTGAATCAATAATCAATAACCTTTCAAAATAGAAAGCACCAAGCTTAGATGGATTCACTGGTAAATTCTATCAACCAGTTAAGGAGGAAATGATACCTAAGCACTATAAATTGTTTCAGAAATATAACTGATTTTGTATATTGATCTTATACCCTGTAACCTTAATGGATTTATTTATTAGTTCTAATAAATTTTTACTAAATTCCATAGAATTTTCTATATACAAAATCATAGCATTTGCAAATATTGTTTTATTTACTCCTCTCCAATCTGACTGTCTGCCCTTCCTTTCTCCCTCTTTTTCCCTCTCTCCTTCCTTCTTTGCATTCCCTCCCCCACTCCCTCCCTTCCTCCTTTTGTTTAAGTGCTCTGGCTAGGACCTCCAGGGAAGAGGTTCACTGTAGAACAGTATAATGTTGAATACAAGAGGTGACAGTGAACATCCTTGCCTCGGGGAAAAACATTCAATCTTCTCACCACTATGTTATAAGCTTTGGGCTTTTCATAAGTGGCCTTTATCAGGCTGAAGAATTTCCTTTCTACTCCTAGTTTGTTGAATGTACTCATTATGAAAGATTGTTGGATTTTCATCAAATGCTTTTTCTGTATTTATTGAGAGAATCATGTCATTTTTGTCCTTTATTCTATTGGTATAGTAACATTATATTAAATCCTTTTATAAATGATAAACCAACCTTGCATTCCTGAAATAAATCCCACTTGGCTGTGTTTTATATGTTGCTGTATTTGGTTTGCTAGTATTTTGTTGAGGATTTTTATATATACATTGATCTGTAGGGTTTCTTCTTGTGTTACTTGATCGGTTTTGCTATCAGGATAATTCTACCCTTATAGAATGAGCTGGAAAATGTCCCTTCCTCTTCTATTTTTTGGTAAAGTTAATGAAGAATTGATATTAATCGTCTAAATATTTCATAAAATTCACCAATGAAGCCACCTTGGCTTGGTTTTGTCTTTGTGGGTAAATTTTTTAGTATTAAATCTCTTCATCTGTGTACTGAGATTTCCTTTTACTCAAGTCAGTTTCAATAGTTGTGTCTTTCTAGGAATTTGTCCATTTCATCTAAGCTACCAAATATTTCAGCACTTCAATATTTTAAAATAAATGTTAGCTGATTTTTTTATTATGTAAGCAATACATAAATACGTTCTTAATTTAAAAAGTTCAAACATACAGATGTATTTAATACATCAATATACATATTCAAACATATAAGCATTCATATATATGCATGTTTTACATGAATCGTATCATATTCCACACTTCTGTAATTTAAAGACCTCCCCACCAGTCTACATAATTCTACTTAACCAGAGGGTATTTATATATGTATATATACACAGAATATGTGTGTGTACATATAAAGAAAGAATAACTTTATAATATTTTATACTAAAATTATTTTTAAACCATAAAACTGTTATAAATATTTAATGGCATGCAAAATGTTCATGATATCTCTCTGCTCAGTGCAAAAGTAGGCTACAATGCAATATAATCATGATAAACTCATTTTTATTTCTTAAAAATTAAAGTTAAGATAATGGAAGTATATATATCCATACACATTAATGATAGACTGAGTAATAGGATTACTGGACATTTTTCTCTTTTTATGATTTCTATTATTTTATAATATCTGTATGTATATGTGTGTATATATTTATTTTCTAAGCAAGCAAATATATACAAACATATGAAACAAGAATAGCAAACAGAAATCATAAAATAAAATGGTAGGTACTTTTCAAAGTGTCTCTGATCATAAGAAAGTGAAAGGTTTAAATCCTTCAATTTAAAAGTAAATGTTCTCATGTAGGTAAAAAATAAAATGCAAAATTTAGTTATGTTTATAAAAGGCACACAAAACAAAATGACCAAAAAAGAATAAATATTAAGGAATAACAAAGATATGCAAGGTAAATACAACATAACAAAAGCAAGATGATACTGTTACTATCAGACCAAAAAAATTCTACTTGAAAACCATTAACTAGGATAAAAAGGAATATTTTTAATAAGAAGGTAATAATTCTGAAAAATACAACACTCATGAACTTTTATGTATTGTTAAGCAGTAAACTCTTAGAAATACAAGGAAACCGTAATCTTCAACTATTGTGGGTGTTGTTAATGCACAACTTTCAAACGAAAAAATAAATGTAAACGAAAAATAGTAAAGAAAATGGTATGAATGATATAATTGACGAGCCTCACTGAATAAAAGAACTGTTCCTCTGTACCTACAAACCACATTGAGATCCAAAGCAAGAGGGAGTTTGCAATGGAAGGGAATGAACCACTGAAGCAGATTCTGGGGAAAGTAGCACCGAAGAATTCAAGACACCAGCCAAACTTACAAGCCCTCAGCTGTAAGGCTGGGATTCGAGGGCAATAGTCTGTGTCTTAGAAGGTGAGTTTGACTTGAAAGGTCAGAGTTTTTGGCAGGGTCCTGACAACAAGAACTGAGAAACAGGGACCAAAGAGAGAAGACATGAAATGGGGTAAATAATTCTTAGGAATCAGGGTTGTCTGAATTGAGAAAAGGTCAGAAAGAGACTCACCATAAATGTGACCAAAAGCTGAACTATAACATGTGGAATTAGAGCTAATTAAATCCATTCATTCTTTATTCATTGACTCATTCAAGCAAATATTCATCGATTTTTTTTTAATAATCAAGCACTATGCTGGGCAGAGGTATTATGGTGAATAAAACAGACACCCACTATTTCTACTTTGTATGATTTGTTTCTGACTCTCACCAGCAATTCTCACTCACAATCCACATTAGAATGAGCTGAGAAGCTTTTATAATAATGCCCATGTCTGGGTCCCAACTGCAAAGACTTTGAGTTAATTAGGATGGGCCCAGGAACCTGTATTCTTAAAAAGTTCCTCAGATCACTCATATATGTGGCTAATATCGAGAAAAACTCCTCTAGGTAAAATTGGACCTGGTAACCAGAGCTGAAGTGGGGCTCAAACTGAGTGTAAATAACTCCAAGAATAGGTAACAGGACTACTGTGGCTGGAAAATTAGACAGGCTTTGTAGAGCTTCATCATTCAAGAAACACTAATTTTGAAGTTCAATTATTTCCTTCTCCCCTCCATCTGTAAATTCCTAAAATATTCCCCCATTTTCTTTTAGAACCTGGCTCAAATTTTCTCTAATTCAACTCTTCATGATCCTGTGTCACTTTCACCATCATGTTAGTCAGCGGTCACCAATCTCTCTGGCACCTGGGACAGGGGCAGGGAGACTGTGGTGGTGCCAGGAAGTGGAGCTCATGCAAGCTTTGCTCACAGTCTGGCTCCTAACTGGCTGGTGCCTGCGGCCCAGGGCTGGGGGACCCCTGATGTTGCTAGCTCTTCCAGCACCCTTCTTCATGCTTCCTCAATCTCTACAACTCCAAAAACATTATTTTCCAATCCTCTGTTGTTAAGAACTAGCTTGGGCAAAGCTTGTACGTAATCTTCTATAAAATCTGCTCAGAACTCCTCTGGGGACTACTCTAGAGTTAAGGAAATACTTTTTAAAATACTTAACATAAAATAGTGGAATGGGAAGTTGATTCTTTATATCCTAAACTGAAATTCTGAATAAATTTTTAACTGAAATTATTATGTATTCTCAAGTACATTACAGGTTAAACATGTCTGATGAACTGGTCTTGAAATCTAATTTTTCAGTTGCAAAATGTGTTCTACATTCAAAAACACCAACCTACAAATGAGCTTTTAACAAACAACCTATTCATTTGGTTGAGAATGTTCTGTATGTCATATTCTGGCAAGTGTTTCATATGATAGTACCACCTGTATAAATATGAATTAGGAGCAAAGGACAGAGCCAGGGAATCCATATAGTAATTTTTAGTCTACATATGTAAAGTCACAAATTAAAAGATTCCAGCAAGATGCATTTATCATAAACATTTCTATTTAGCCAACAGCTGCTTGTAGCCTCTAAAGAGGAATACACTACCATCGCTAATCAATTTTTTCTCATTTTGGGTGGAAGAAGCAAACCCATCCTTATTTTTAACTAAATGACATTTTAGCTTTCAGTCTTAATAGCCAGTGAAATTATTATGGGACAACTTACCAACACTGATGTGCACCTACTGCCTATTAGTTTGAGATGACGTGTTTCCTTTGTTTTCAGCTGGTTTTCTTCTCCTCATGCTTCCACACATCCTCGATTGCTGAGTTCCTCCCCTCCCTCCTCTAACATTGTGCACGGGTCAACATATGCCTATCATTGTTCAAACACTTGATGAGAAAATCATGTTCCCCATCCATTTTATAATGTGCTCCAATGTTTCATGAAAGTGAACTAAGAAATAATTAGAACACACTGAAAGAATATGGTTATATAAACACAATTTTAGAAAAACTTCTATTCTTTGGCTAGGGGCAGAGATGGGGGGAGTGTTAGGGGTATATATACCTTTCTTTTTCTCTGATTATGTGTGCAATATATGTTCTCGTAAATCAAACTAGCTTGATTTACAGGAATGCATATTGAAGGTAATAATATCACCTATAATTTTACCACTCTAAAGTAACTACCATTAACCTTTTGGTGTGTTTACTCTTAGGCTTTTTTCTATGAAGAGAGAGACAGTGGTAACCTTCTTTTATTATTGGACATTTAGGTAATTTTCCTTTTTTTGCTACTGTAAATAATGTTTCCTGACCATTCTTTCACATTAATCTCTGAATATTTTCTTTATAAAATCTCCCAAAGTGGAATTATTGGATTAAGCAATTACCAAACTGCTTTTCAGGAAGATTGCATCAACTTGTATTCCCACCAGTAATATTCAAGAGTAAACATCTCCCCAAATTTTTGAAGCTCTGAATTTTTAGTAAACATTTATAGTTAGATTGAATTTTTGCAAATTTAATAATTCTTCTAGTCTTTGTCTTTTTCTACTATGGTGATTCTGTGAATAGGGAAAAAGGAGAAATAGTGTATGGGACCGAAAACCTGGACTCCAATGGAAAGAAGAGATATAGAGTATTCAAAGAGAATAATATTAAAGGAATTGTGTTTTGTTTGATTTTTTTTAAAAGATGGAATGATTTGAACTCATCATTAGACTGTGGGGAAGTAAGCAAAATCAAAGAGCTTCAGAATTCAGAAATCAGCATAAATAAGTGATAGAATAACATTCTATAGGAGCAGAGCTGATGAGGATACTAGAAGAAAGAGCATCTCTTCCTTCAGCCAAGTAAGAAAGATGTTGGTAGTTACAGGAGGGAAAAGCTGATGGACTCAAGTTTCATAGCCTCAAAAACCTCTATGAAATAGAAGGCGAGATTATTTCTGAGAGAGAAGAGGGTGGTAGATAAGGGGACTCAAAAAAGTGATAAAGACATAGAAGGACTGCAGAATAGTGCCAATAGGTGATCTGAAGTTGAAGACCATAAATCTCTGATGGCAAATATTCCATAATTATGGTCTTTCCTTTAGCAGGGCCATGCAGCGTGGATGCAGGAGCTACAAGTGGAAGCAGATGGTTGGGGGTTTCCCAAGGAATTCAACAAAGCAAAACAAATCCAGAACCCAGAGAGTACTGGCAAAAATAACAAAATGGTCATCAGAGTCTAGGGTGGATATGGAAGGAAGTCAAACAGTGAGCAGCCTAGCACACTGGTTGGACTGTCCACATGGTCACTGAAATCACCCATGAGGATGGCAAGCATTAGAGTGGGAGACTAAAATCCCAAACAAATGAAGGGCATTACCAGAGAGCTAACAGACCACAGCAATGGTGAACAGCAACAAGTGGTTGAGTAGAATGGCAAAACTCAAAAGAGGAGTTCTTGCATGAGAAAGGGACACTGAGGCTCTGAAGAAGGTATGACGAGTTAACACTGACATCGCCTCTATGTGTGGGGAAAAACTGCAGTTATAGGATGGACCCTGGAAGAGAAACAAGTCTCCAAACGAGGAAATGAAGGAAACATTTTTGTAGAGATTTGAGGGTAAATCAGAATGTGTTTTCAATGGGATGAGCGCTCCGAGGCACACAGCATAAAATGGCTGCAGAATGGAGGGCCGTGGGTGGAGGGAGAAGAAGGGATGGGGAGATAGATGGTGATGGCAAACCTGAAAGAAAAAATAATTTAAACAATAAAGTAGTATTTTAAAATGGCTGCAAGGTTGGTAAGAAAAGTCCTGAATAATAAGCTATACAGGATTAGAGGGATAAGAGAAAGGAGTACCACAGGGCGGTTAAGCACAGTTAGACGGTGACTTCTGCAAAGCACGTTTTGCCTGAGACTCAACATAATACCTATCAGTTTTCCCATAACAAGAAAAACATTCGAGAATACATGGCTTCAGATGGGTCATTAACATCACTATTTACTAGGAGGAAGAAATCAACCCTTAAGAGCTCATGAATTAATACCCAGGATAGAAGAATAGAAGCTGTATGATTGGGGCCAGTGCTCTTATTCCTGGCCCATAATAGTCAAACAAAAAGGCTTTTCTTCTATCAAAGTACCTACATAAAAGGTTGCTCAATTCAGTTGAATTATGCACATGGATTTAGATAAGTTAATGATTAATTTCTTAAAATTAATCTTATTTCAAAAGCCATTTTGCAGTAACATTGAAACACGGGGCCATTGCATGACATGGTGCGATCTGGGCAGTACAAAGAAAACCTGGTGGAAGAGGCGAGTGGGAGGTAAACTGGAGCTCATGCTCCCCTCACTCACTGGTCTGTGTCCTGTGTTCTTGCCTTGATCCAGAGAAGTCATTCAGCTGTGTGTGTGTGTGTGTGTGTGTGTGTGTGTGTGTGTGTGTGTGTGTGTGTGTTGGGGTGGGGATGGGGAGGGTGTTACTAATACTTGGCCCAAGGACAGAAGCATTTTCTAATGGACACAAAGGCACTATATAAAATAGCAGAGAACTTCCCTACCATACCAATAATTCAGGGGAAAATATTGTCAAAGTTTTTTTTAGTTTAAAAATAACTTGTTAAATATGCAAAATATTATTTTCTTAACATAATCCCAAAGTAAATATCATAAAAGACTGACATACTACTAATAAAAATATTTTAATTTCTGTAAGAAAAAATCTTAACATTATACATTAAGCAATCAGTTGGAAAAATATTTAACACATTATCACCATTTTTTTTAGCAGCAGCAGCTTTCCTAATATGTATCAACCACTTTGCTAAGTGCTCTACGTGTTTTTTATTTAATCGTCCCAACATTGAAGTAAATATAATTATAAGTATTCTTGTTTTACAAGTGAAGAAACTAGGCTCTGAGGATTACATTACTTGCCTCAAAATACACACGCTTGAAAGATAGGACCAGGATCCAAAATGACAGTGTCTGATTAAGCCCTGCCCTTACACCTAGCCTCATACACACACACACACACACACACACACACACACACACACACACACACAAGTTAATAAGCAGTTTACAAAAGAATTATAACTGATCAGTAATACTTAGCAAGAAAATATTAAATCTCTCTGGTCATTAAAATGCAAATTAAAACAATAAGATTATATTTTTCACCTATAAGATTGTGAGTAAACAAAGAAAGAAAGCAAGAGAGGGAGAGGAGGGAGGAGGAGAGGAAAGGAGAGGGGAGGGGTGGTGGGAAGAGAGAGAGAGAAGGGAAGGAAGGAAGGAAGGAAGGAAGGAAGGGAGGGAGGGAGGGAGGGAGGGAGGGAGGGAGGGAAGAGAAAAGAAAAGAAAGAACAAAGAACTATATGTAGCTGGAGAGAGTATAAATTGGCACAATTTTTTTCTGGAAAGCTATTTCACAGTAAAACTCAAAAGTCTTAAAAATGTACAAACCTTTATTTATTCACTTTGCCAAATTCCCCTCTTATTTCCCTTTGTTCATTGCTTTTATTCTCAAACTATATTCTTTGTTGTGTCAAACTCACTCCCTGAATACTTTTAAAGTAAGATACTAATGTTGTACTATAACCCTGTCATCCATTAACTCTACAATAGCCTTACATAAATAAACCCATAAGTTGAAATAATGAGATAAGACTGAGAAATATCAGAAAATATAGTCTATATTAAAGGTACACATATCTGCATAACAGATAACTCTATTCCTTCCCTTAAAACAAAACTGACATGAAAGGTCTTTGCTACATTAATCTTGTGAACTAGAAAAACAAAGTAAAATCCTCTCATCCCTTGAATTGTTATAACATGTTGTTAATTTAGCTAATTATCCAAAATGGATAATGACACGTAAAAAGTCGTGCTATTTGTACTCTCATTTAATGAAAGACAGCAATATATCTTTAAAATTTACTATTCATGTGTTTAATTTAAAAATATACTTAAAAGCAAAACAAAAAAATTACAAAGGCCAAATTTAAGCTATAACATGAAAAAATGTATATTTTAATACATTTAACCAGTAGTGTATTTAATATGTTCCTCCTCAGTACTGAATATTTGTTGCATAGAAAGATGCTTATTAAGTATTTTTTGTAGTCCATATATTTAACTGTATGATAACTAAAAAGTTCCCTTTTTTTCTTCCAAAAGGATATTTTTAGCATATGAATTATAAACTAAATTCATATCATATCTATTAAAAAGTTTTGCATTCAAAAGAAAAATAAAAAGTCCATCCTTAATGGAAACCCATGCAAAGATCTTAGAATCATGTAAGTTCTCTTCACCAATTTTTGCAATTGGAGAATAATGCACAGTTGTGTGTGTCTTTTGCCTTCAATTCCTTTTGGATATCAAGAAAAGTGTGAGTAAACAGTCTACCTATAAAGTAACTCATAGTTTGCTATTTAAAAGAGTTTCTGAGAGACTATCTAAAGAACTACTACAACAAAATGAAAAACGAGTCTAAGAAAGATCGGAACATAAGAAACACCAATGAATGAATAATGAGATAAAATTAAATAGTTAAGTCTAAATGGTTGACAATGTGGCTGTAATGCTTAACAGAATTATTAAGAGATGAATTTTAAGGAAGTAGTGGCATAATGAGAAGTATTATAAAAATTCCAGATTGGAGGCAGCCTAAGAGCATAGGGCTCAGAGACAAGTTAAAAAGTACTAAAGTTCTCATATTGGGAGAAGTGGAAAGAAGTTATAGATTTTAATTAATTCCCAACATTAACGAAAAAAAATGAAGTCAAATATGTTCCTTTAAATTAAATATAGATAGATAAGCAATAGTATGTTTAACTCGTAACTAGAAGGTTTTTTTAAGTGTAAAAATTTAATCACTCCAACCAAAGGGGGAAAAGGACAAGATCATAAAAAGAAAACAAGATGGCAGGAACAATACCAAATATATCATTTTTTTCACAATAAATGTAAGTGAGCAAATATAAGCAATTAAAGATGAATTCATTTGGCACTGGCTTAGTAAACACTTATTCAGTAGCCACTTGTGACCCAACTGGGCTTACTGCTGGGGATAAATATAATAAAGGGATTAAACAGGGCCTCTGTCCCTAAAGAGTTCACAGTATGGGAAGTTACATAAAGGTATTTTATTCTATTTTGTGAGATTTCAAAATTAGACATAATTGAAGTAACATGTTCCCTTTTCCTATATGGAACTACACATTCACACACCTGGCTTTCTAGAAAATTGTGCTACAAGCTATCTGATCAAAGATCGGCGTCCAGCTTCTGTCAGAGACCCGTGCAAGCTTCCACAGAACGGAGTGCCGGTGGAGGAGGAGGGAGCACTGAGACGGCGTGGGGCGGGGGCGGGGTGCTTCCCTTAAGTGAACACAATCAGAAAAATTTATCCAGTTTTTGAAGGGCTTTCATACCAGTTCATATCACGTGCAACATACTTTGCTTTGTCTTATCCATCCTCCTCTGCGCCCGCCAAACAAAACTCTTATCATTATGCTTTCAAATAGACTGATGTGTTTGTTTAAGATGACTGGTATCTTTAGACAAAACAGACTTTCTTCCATTTGCCATTTTATGTAGTATTTACATATAACCTCGGGAAAGGAGAAAAATGAGGGATTAAAAAGACTTCCTCTAGGTAAATATGACAAAGATTGAATACACATCATTATCTCTGGATAAAAAAAGACAGAGCAACTGGAATCAATGGGCAAAACTCCAGCACGAATAGTTACACTTGCCACCTACTTATACACACAGAAAACATTTATAGTTCAACTTCTGAAAATGGCCTATTTCCAAATGATGAAGATCTACAGGTTGGAAAGATAAATTTTAAAATTACACGCTGACTCAAGTGTTACTGTCTAATTGAAAATAATAATCTTAGCTCTTTTCTGCTGAACTTAATAAATATAAACATTCTAATGAATACATTCAAGAATAGCACTAAAGCTATGTTGTAGTTAAATTTTGTTTTTAATTTATGCTGTTTGGCTAAATAATGGACACAATTTGATAAGGTAAAACACAACTTCAATTATGAATTATGAATGATATATTTTTCCTGCAATATTTTACTAGTTATAAATTTTAAAGCAGAAGCTTAAGATAGTGGTCATTAAAAACAGAATGTGAAAATATTTTAATCTTCTTCAGTCATTAATCATGTCACTTTTACCAGATTGCCCTGCCAGAGTATTTGAAACAGATTAAAACATTTCTAAACCATAGCTTTCCTGTTTCTGACAAGGTTACATAAAACCATCCCATTGACTCTTAGTGAGAAATGCAGGTAACAGATAAAATGCAGAACCTTGATCTTTTTGTTACCTAGCCACATGACTTGTGTGGTGACATCATATACATCAAGATCCATATGAAATGGGAAAAAATATTTTTGAAAGATTATGCCCAAAGAGAAAGATTATTAAATCTAGCAGTAAGAAGAATCAAGTGAAAAACTAAGTTCCTACCAATTATTTCATAAAAGTAAGACATGGTATCTTTTAAATTTCTAATGTACAAATTTGAAATATTTTGAGAGAATATAAAAGTGTAAACTGGTTATAAGACAGAGATGAAAATTAATATAATTACTTTTTCAAACTGGGGATTTCTAGAAGACAATTAAAAAATAATAACTGCTAAGATATGATATACTCTGGATTTCTATAAAACAACGTGTTTTTTTAAAAATCACAAAAAATTAATTTCGTAAAAACTGGTTATAAAAATAGAGATTAGAATTAACCATGTGTAAGAATATAATAAAATTGTCCTTATGTCCCCCAAATCTATAGAGGTATGCCTATTAAGTAATGAAGTTGGTTAATATTGAGCTCTGTATCTTTAAACTTAAAGTAATCCTACTAACAATGCAGCTTTGTTCATTTATATAATTTTCTACATTAGGAAAAGATCTTTAGTTATTATGACTTTATTGTCATTCATACCACCAGGAAGTTTACAAATGCTAAAATATTGTGAACACTAACTAGCTGCAGAATCAACAGTATTCATAAGGTATCCAGCCATGTAGTATGAAAAATAGAGACATTTATTGAAGAAGATACTAGAAACATTGTACACAGGACAATGACGCCTCAGTCCCCTTCAGAGCAGGCACCTTGGGACCTCGCACAGTTCTATGATTCATCCAGTTGTGACCTTCTTGAGGAAATCTGGTTCATTGGCAGCAATCTGAATCAAGTCATTAGCACCTGCAGCATGATGTTCCTTCTGCTCTAGTAGCAGAAGCTGCAGAACAAATTTTGCCACAGCACATTTTATGCCAAGATCCTGCATCTAAATCTTGGACACAGTAGTTTGGGGAATTCCCAGATCAGCTTCTAGTGCTCGGTGTCAGTCACTGATCTTTGTTGATTGCAGCCCATACACGTTCAATATTAGGTGTTCTGCTTGCTGCAGGCCTTCCAGAATGTGGGTCACTTTCAACAGAGTCTCAATTATCTTTGAAGCACTTGTGCCACATTTTTATTTGTGCTGCACTCATTGCATCATCCCCGAAAGCCTTCTGAATTATCTGAATAGTTTAAATGGAGGAATGTTCAAGCATAACGCTTAATTTGATGCAGATTCGTTACTCTACTCGCTCAGTCAATTTGGGTGTGATGGTCACACAGTACACATGCCCCCACTGACTAGTACAGTGAAGTCGTCATTGTTCATGCGTGCCCATTCCAGTCTACTCTCCTTGGCTGCCAGGTTACATTGATGTTGCGCAAACCATTTTCATTATATTAACAATGGCTGGACTTTTTCCAGATGGACCTCATATAATTAAACTGACACTGTAATTTGTGATTATTTCTTCCTTGGTTATGTGCAGGCACACAAGCACAAGATAATCAAAGTCTCCTTGCTAACTATAAAATAAAATAACAGGCAGCAAAGAGAGGTGACTGTCTTTCATGCTTATCATAATCATGTAAGAATACCCTAACAGTAATATATTTCTAGGCAGAGTTATTTCCGTTAGATACTAAATTATTCTAAAATAATTTACAAATAACTTGCTCAATGTTTAAAAGCTTTACCTGATTGTGTAATCAACAAATACTTGTGAAATTGAACATGATTAAACTTCCCAATTGATGAAATAATATTAAAATTTCCCATTTAGTGTTTCATTAATAAAAATTTAAATCTTTTTAATTTTAGAAAGAGGGGAGGGGTGGGTGAAAGAGAGGGAGAAAAACATCAATGTGACAGAGAAACATCGATTGGTTGCCTTTTATACATGCCAAACCAACAACCCAGGCATGTGCCCTGACCCAGAATTGAACCTGAGACTCTTTGCTTTATAGGTCAATGCCCCTACATCATAATGGATAGTTATCTTTGCTTTTGTATCTTCACTTTCATATTTGCCAGTTTATAAAATTCTTAGGTTATATAAAATGCATACTAGTGTTACACAGAACACTTTCAGGGAAAAAATTATATTTCACGATGAAAAAATTTAACATGATTTTAAAATTGGATTTGGAGGGAATTTTTTTCTATGTATTAGCATATATGCTGGAAACTAGGCAATTTTAAGTTCTAGATATGTAGTATTCTGCAGTTGTGAAAAAATATAAAATCTTATAGCTAGAAAAATACATTTATACATTGCTCTGATTAAAAAAACAACACATTTCCCAGTAAATAAATCAGCAAAAATCACACATCGAGAAAACATTTTAAAGAATACTGCTAACTGTAAAGCAGTTGGTGATAAATTGAATTCCCATGTAGTATAATTTAAAAGGCAAACATGTAGACAAAATTTAATATAAAGCTGGCAATGAAACACACTAAATTTGAAAAAATTTCTACAAAGATAATTCTAGTGTATTACCTTTGAATGAGTTTCAATGCCAATTTCCTTCAACCAGTAAAGGCATATTTTACTATTAGAACACAAAAACACAGGGGAAACTATATTTATTTTAATAAAATATTACAGCACAGACACAAATTTAAATCCAAAATATTAGAATAACACCCCAAAATGCTCATTTTGATATGCTGTAGAGCCTAGTGTTAACTATTTTTGGTAGGAAAATTACCAATAGGCTATAAATCTTGAACCTTTGTATTGTTGTTTTGTGTTGCTACACTCTGCCTAAAAACATTTTCATCATTAGTGATTCTTTTTCTCCTTTCTATCTCTCACCTTCTAACAGTGGCCTTTCATTTATTACAAATGATTTGGGTGAATTTATAGACATACTTTTTGAAGAAAAATATGATTTTTATCAGTGGAAATAATGTATATTATTTTGGAAATGGCAAAATACATTTCTTTGCAAAACTTAGCATCATTTCACTTACTTATTCACTCATCACTTACTTGACAAAGATTACTACATGCTATTGTGTGAAAATATACATTGACTAAATATATCTTTAATATTTATCAATTAAATATACCTTTAATTTCAACAAAGCTAAAAGAAAATTACTAATTCGCAACATATGAATACTGTATATGCCATCTAGCCACTTACATTCTTAATTAATTATGGAACAGTATTTGAATCTCCAAAACATATACATATATATTCATATATATATGAAATTTGCTAAAAGACTAGTGGTCATCAGGCAAATATTTAAATTTATCAAAAGAAACTCTTGTAAAATGTTCTTTCCTATAGCATACCTCTATAATACAAAAGATAGGAACAAAATTTATTGAGACATAAAACGAACTGAAAAGTCATTGTTATTTTAAACTATTTCAATGGAACGTTTCAATATAATAAGCAAAAGCTTGCTTGCTACATTTCTACCTGTTCCTTAAATAAAATATTTTCATGCTGGAGCAAAACATTAAAAATCTTAGGCCTTTGTATAGCAAAATTTTCTTATACTTTGCTCTTGAATGTATATTCTTTCTGCCCAGGTATGAAGAGGATAATTCGACATTAATGGGCAAGTAATCCATGCACTGCCCCAAAGAAATTTGAAAATGACCACCAATTTATTCCACTGATTACCCAGCTCACATTAGTAAACACTTTCATTTCCTGTCAATGCTAAAGTAACTGTATTAATTGAATTATAATAATTTTGAACTATATTAAAAATAAGGCACGGGTCCAAAACAAAATGATTATCAGTTCTCCATAGCCAGTTAATTCTTTATCTATCATTTCTTTACAACAAATCCTACATGAATATCTTTGCCGGCAAGTGACTTAATGCCAGAGGGATAATCTGCACTGAGAAATTAAAATTCTACATCACCTGCAAGATCCATTTCTTAACAGACTAATGGAAGAGAAAATTGCTACAATTATGTGTGGGTGTTTGGACAAGTATGTCATACATATGAGTAAAAATTGTCATGTGTATGAATAAAAGGGTATATGAGTAAAACATTCATAAATATTTATTTCATCACATCAAATTATATTCTAGGATTTAGGGTTTTTAAAAAAATTGCATAATGGTTAAGACTACAGGCTCTGAAATCAGGCTGCTTGGGATCAAATCCCAGTTCTGTCCCTTACAAGTTCCATAACTGGACAAAATATCCACCCTTTCTTTCCGCTCATTTTTAAAAAGGGAATGATGATGCATGGTTGTTCAGATTAAATGAGCAGGATAAAGCACTTAGCACAGTGCCTGTCACACAGTAAACATAAAATCAGTGTCAGCAGTTATTACCATTATTATTATCTACAGTTAGATGTAAATTCTTTAACCTGTGGTCTCTAATAGACTCCCAGCTACAACTTTACCCCCCAAGAGAAAACCTCCAATCCTGGCAAGTCGGTTTACTTACTGTTCCTCAAACATATTTTGCACCTTTGCCTCTGTGTCTGACTTTAAGTGGCTCTCTAAAATGATCTCTCTCTTAATATTTATCTCTGAAAATCCTAATTCTACCTCCAATGAGGAACCTCCCTAATCCATCACAGGGACCTAAAGTAATTCCTCTTCTTCTAAACTCCATTACTAAAACCACTCAGGTTGTCCTGCACATACAGATATGTGTGTGTGTGTGTGTCCTCTCTTCAATTACAGTGTGAGCTCTCTGAGGGCAGAAACTGTGTCATACTTATATATCCTTCAGCACTTCTCACATAGAGCGCTCTACATGCACATGCAATTTGACCGATCAGGCAGAGTCAAAGTGAAAGTGTCTACAGACTGGCTCAATGCATTAACAACAATATTCTGGGCCTGATGATTTTAGAAAACAAACTGCATGAATGGCAGCCAGATTTAGACCAAAATATGCATCTCAACTCACACTATGCAGCAATAATGTCTGGTAATTACAGAATAAATCTCAAGAATACTATATAAAGCAAAAGACAGCACACACAAAAGAATATGATTCTATTTAATATGAAGTTCAAGAATGGACTAATCTAATTAATGGTGATTGAAATCAGAATAGCAGTTTCCTCTGGGGAGTAGGGATGGACTGAGGAAAATTGAGGGAACATTCTAGAATAATGAAAATGTTCTATATCATGATCTGTAATATTGCAGGTGTATATTTTAATTTCAGTGTGGTGAAGTGGTATGTTAAAGCATTAAAATGATAATGTGTTTTTTGGGGTAGCTAAGAAACATTTAAATTGTAACTCTTAAGTTCTGAAATTGCTATATATGGTCTCCTGCTCCCAGACCTTGGAAACAAAGCCTTGTTCATTGGGCCTGTAGGTTGCTTTCCAGACCCAACCACAAAGCTCTCTTCTACATGGGCAAGTGGGTGAATGGATAAAGGTGAAGCCAGAGAATGTTTGGTTATGTAAGGTCTCACTAGCCAGGACCATCCCTATTTTGAGATGGATAATTTATGTTAACTTAAATTTATGACGCTAAACACTCAACTTGTCTGTTTCCCATTGTTCCTATTCAGTGCTGGTTATGATCTGACTCCTCATCTAGGTCAGTCTTTAGGGTGACATTATACTATAGAAAGGAAATTTCGGTCCCAATATGAAGATTTATTTTGGCAAATTGATAAAGTAAGTTATTATTGTAATTTTGTGAGTAAGATAGCTTCACCACTTATACAGAAGACACTGACAAGCAGATGTGAGTGTTCTGAGCCACTGAAAGTTTTACTTTTCATCATAAACAAATGCATTGGCATTCAAGCTTCATCTGTCTGTCTTCTAAGTTTGTCAATTTTGGTCCATCCCTGAGGGATAATGAAACATCTAGGTTTCTGCGCCTGAAGGTTTAAGACTAGATGGTAGAACTAGATTAAGACAGAAAAATTACCAAGGCAATTAATCCTATCTTTTAAGGCCTCTTGGGAAACTGCCAGAAACTTTATCAATAGCCTAATAATGGCCACATTGCAATCTTATATAAATCTATATTACACTCTGTATTTTCATGGAGTGCCTATAATCATATTATTATGTTAACTTTGAGAAAAAAATTATAATTATAATGTATAACAGTTACTAAATATAGTAATTATAGATAAGTAAAAAAGCTAATCATAGAAAAATTAAAATAAAAACAAAAGTTGCTCATTGAAAGAACTATCTCATCATCTAATTACAAAAAACACAACATTTGCAACTTGGAGACCTGAACTCCAACACCAGATTGGCCATTTACAAGCCAAATGGCTTTAAGTGAGTCTCTTAGCCTTTCTCTATCTCAATTCCTTCACTGGTAAAAATATCCCTGTGTATCTTACTAAGATTTTTGTGAGTCCTAACTTGGTAAGAGTCATTAAAACACTTTTTAAATATAAAACATTACACAGATATTCTAATCACTATGTATCCATTAATATCACCTTTGAATTTAAGTTACCAAATAATGTGATTAGAAAAAGGAATTGGAACCACTTTCAAAGTATAATCGCTCTAACTCTACAAATATTTTACTAAATAATTGATCTAAATACATGATAATCTAATGTTGTGGATTCAATTACTGGCTCCTATTCTTCTCCCTTTCCTATCTTTACACTCTTTACCATGTGACTCAGCAGTTCTTTCCCCACTCCTTTACTTTGAGCTTGGCCATGGGACTTCCTTGGCCAATGAGATGTTAGCAGACCAGACCTGATACAAACAGAGGCTTGAAATGTTCTTGCATAGTTGGGCTTGCACTCTTTTCTTTTATCATCAATGACAATACAAATAGAGCAAACCTGGACCTAACCTGTGATCAGCCTGTATAAGCCAACTCCCAACCAACCCACAGACATGTGAATATAAATAAATTATTGTTTTAAGTCACCGCTTTTTGAGGTATCCTGTTATACTGTATTATTGTGATAATCATTGATTATATAGAATGTGATTATATAGAATATAATATAGTGATTATATTATAATCACTCAGTGATTATATAGAATATAATATACTATATTTGTATGATCCTTAGTTTAAAGGATCATATTTGTATGATCCTTAGTTTAAAGAATCATTTTCAGGTTAGATTACATAATCCCTAGCCATTAATTTTATCATTGATTCAACGATAATCAATGATTACCAACTATTTGCCAGAGAGTATTCTGGGAGCTGGGCTAGTCAAGGTGTGTGACACCAGCTGCCATAATAAACAATGGCACAATCTCAGTGGCTTGTTACAATAAACATTTATTTTTCTCTCTCTACAAAATCCAATGAGGTTGTTCTTGGATGAAGGGCTCCCTTGAGTGGATCTCTTTCAAGTAGGACTCAAGATGCAGATGCCTTCCATATATTTGATACCATCATGTCCAACGTGCCCCTCTGATGTAAGCTCAGATGGGGAAGAGAAGTGTGGGGAAGCATGTTGGATACTTAATCCCACTGGCCCGGAAATGACACAAACTCTAATGGGAGAATTAGTCATATGTCCCCACACAAGGGCTGGAAATTGTAATCCTTGGCCAAGTAGCCACTTCTCAACAACAACTCCATACTCTGAAAAAGGAGAATGAGTCTTTGGTCATTAGTTAAGCATTTCGATCACAACTGGGAACAGAACAGACTGAGATTCCCAAACTTATGGAATTTTTGTTTGTTGGCTGACTATTTCAAATCAGATACCAGTTCTAAGGCTGAATAAGACAAGGTTCTTGCCTTCACGAAACTTAACAGAAGTGGAAAGAAGAAATCCACACAAATAATTATAGCATATGACAAGTGCCATAATAAATGTAAGAATAAGGCCCAATGTTTACACAGAGAAAGAGATCACTAACTGCTGGGAAGGTGTTAAGGAAGACCATATTTATTTAAGAGAGCAATGCTTGTGCTGAGTCTTAAAAGATAAACAGAATATTGCCAAACAGATGGAAGAACAGGGGAGGATGCTAAGTGGAGAAAACAAAGGTTTGCATCATAATGGCTCAGAGCCTCTTTTTAATTTTATTTTATTTACTGTTGTTCAGTTACAGTGGTCTGTCTTCTTCCCTATTACCCCTACCCTATCCCTTCCCACTCCCACAGCCAATCCCCCCTGCATTGCTCATGCCCATGAGTGTTTTATTCATGTTCCTTTGTTTGCCCCTTCCCCTGCTTTTCCCCGTTATCCCCCTACCTTCTCTCCTCTGATCACTGTCAGTTTGTTCTTTATTTCCAAGTCTCTGGTTTTATTTTGCTCATTTGTTTTGTTGATTAGGTTCCACTCATAGGTGAGATCATACGGTACTTGTCTTTCATTGACTGGCTTATTTCACTTAGCATAATGCTCTCCAGTTCCATCCATGCTGTCACAAAGGGTAAGAGTTTCTTCTCTCTTTCTGCTGCATAGTATTCCACTGTGTAAATGTACCACAGTTCTTTGATCCATACATTTACTGATGGGCACATAGGCTGTTTTCAGCACTTGGCTATTATAAATAATGCTGCTATGAACATTGGGGTACATAGGTTTTTTTTAATTGGTGTTTCAGGATTCTTAAGGTATAATCCCAGCAGTGGAAACACTGGGTCAAAACGCAGTTCCATCTTTAGTTTTTTGAGGAAACTCCATACTGTTTTCCATTCCCACTAACTGTGCACTAGGATTTCCTTTTCTCCACAACCTTGCCAGCATTTATTGTTTGTTGATTTATTAATTATGGTCATTCTGACCAGTGTGAAGTGGTATCTCACTGTGATTTTAATTTGCATCTCTCTGATGGCTAGTGATGTTGAGCATTTTTTCATTTGTCTCTGGGCCCGCTGCATGTCCTGCTTGGAGAAGTGTCTGTTTAGGTCCTTTGCCCATTTTTTAATTGGATTGCTTATCTTCCTGGTGTGGAGTCATGTGAGATCTTTATATATTTTGGAGATCAAACCCTTGTCTGAGGTATCACTGGCAAATAGGTTTTCCCATATGGTTGGTGCCCTTTCCATTTTGTTGATGTTTTCTTTAGCTATGCAGAAGCTTTTTAATTTGATGTAGTACCATTTGTTTATTCCTTCCTTTATGTCCCTTGCCCTAGGAGATGTATTGGTGAAAATATTGCTGCATGGGATATCTGAAAATTTCCTGACTATGACTTCCTCTAGGACCTTAATAGTGTCACAACTTATATTTATGTCTTATCCATTTTGAGTTTGTTTTAATGTATGGCATGAGTTGGTGGTCTAGTTTCATTTTTTTGCATGACTTATTCACATCTCCCAACACCATTTTTTGAAGAGGCTATTTTTACTCTATTTTATGTTCCTTCCCCCTGTGTCAAATATTAAGTGACTATACTGACATGGGTTTATTTCTGGGCTCTCTATTCTGTTCCATTGCTCTATGTGTCTGTTCTTATGCCAGTACCAGGCTGTTTGATTACAGTGCCTTGTAATATAGTTTTACATCAGGTATTGTTATCCCTCCTACTTTGTTCTCTTTCTCAAAATTGCTGAGGCTATTTGGGGTCATTTTATGGTTCCATATTAATTTTTGAAATATTTGTTCTATGCCTATGAAATATGTCATTGGTATTTTGATAGGAATTACAATTGAATCTATAGATTGCTTTGGGTAGTATTAATTCTTCCAATCCACGAACACAGTGTATGCTTCCATTTATGTATGTCTTCTTTAATTTCTTCCTTCAGTGTTATGTAGTTTTCTGAGCACAGATCTTTTACCTCCTTGGTTAAGTTTATTCCTAAGTATTTCATTTTTCTGGTTGCTATAGTAAATGGGATTTCCCCCCTAATTTCTGGTTTCTGTTATTTCACTGTTAGTGTACAAAAATGCCACCGATTTCTGAACGTTGACTTTGTATCCCACCATTTTACCAAATTCATTTATTAGGTCAAGTGGTTTTTTGGCGGAATCTACAGGATTTTCCCATGTATATTATTATGTCATCTGCAAACAGTGACAGCTTTACTTCCTCCTTTCAAGTTTAGATGCCTTCTATTTCTTTTTCTTGCCTGATCACTGTGGCTAGATCTTGCCTGATCACTGTGGCTATGTTGAAGAGAAGTGGTGAAAGCAAATACCCTTGTCTTGTGCCTGATTTTAGGGGGAAATCTTTTAGTTTTTTCCCATTGAGCCTCTTTCCTTATAAAGCTATGAGATGGCATTGAGGGCAACAGGGAAGGGGAAAGCACTGGTATTTACCAGTGGTAAAACAGCTCTTTGTTTCATATATGAATTTGGAACATAAGTTTCCTATTTAGAGCATACCTCATCCCCATGAGCACTGACTCATAATAATGTTGGCTGCAAGAGGACTAAGTGCAATACATGACCCAAGCAGGATGGCTAGTACCAGCAGAGAGTACATGAAGCTGATGGCACAGAGATGGAAATACCTAAACAAGTAGAATTCAGGCATACACACACACACACAAGCACACACACATGCGCACACGCACACAGACTATCTCTCCTCTCACAGTTCTTGTCAGATAAAATAGAAACCAACAAATGATGATATAAAACATGAATCAGGTTGATCTAGTAAATAGGCATCAAATAACTATATTGCAAAGAATACAATTTTCAAACCACCCATTGAAGTTATGGAAATTAAACACATATTAGGCTAAAAAATAAAACTTTAACAATTACTGAATAACAGGCTTACTAAAAAGCAGTAAGGCCACATTCTTTGACCACCAAACAACAAAACTGGAAATAACTAACAAAAGTACAAAGTAGAAAAATTTGGGCACTTTCCTAAATAATCATGTGTTCAAAAGAAAATCAAAACTGCAACTATTTAAATAGAACATAAAAAAAACTCCTGGGATTCAGTTAAAGCTTTAATGAAGAGAAGTCACAGTTTTACATGCTCTAATGTTAAATTAGAAGGAAAGGAAATACAAAATTTAAGTATGTGACATATGGTATACATGGAATCCAAGAAAATCAATAGAAAAATATTAGAAGTAAGGAGAAATTTCACTTAAATCTATCTGATCCAAAACCTCTGCTCTTAGCCAATACGCCTTGCTGCTTCCTGGTCTTTAGTTTATCAAAGGAGATGGAGGGTTTTGTCCCCTCGGCTTGTTTCTACACAATTCAGTAAGATTGTCATCGAGAGGGTTGCCTGATTTTTCAGGCCGACTTTGAGTAGGATCCAGTGAATGAATGAATGAATGAATGTGAAGAAGAGAACAGTATTCACAAATATCTGCCATAGTTCTAAGTTAATCTCTTTCAATAATAATCAAATGTGAACTGTCGGTTCTTATTAAAAAGGCATAGAAAAACTACACACTAATCATTAGCATTATTAAGCCATTCTGTTAAAAGTGAAAGTGGAAAACAAGTGACATAATTAAAATGAAGTAAAAAAAAGGTGAATTTGTCAAAGTCTAAAAAATATTACTTTATTTTTGTATCAAGATCTAATTCAGCATCTGGATATGAATTTAACCTTGTTGCCCTTCTCAGCTAAATATGCTAAGAAATCCATGTGAATTCATATGATGGACCAACGAGCTGTAAAATTCCATGAAAGAAGGAACTGTATCTGCCCTGTTCACAGCAGTAAGCTCTGCATCAGGCATGTAGTGTTCCTTAATAAATCCATGTTAAACTAATGAATAGGTAGCAATTTCTATTAGTGAATAATGGCAAATGACAGATTTCAATATTCGTATATGTATATGTTATTTCCTTGTCCTTCACTGTTACAAGACCTCCACAATTGAAGTTTAAAATGGCAAAATCGATCAGCAATTAAATAGTATTGTTGACATATCCTCACATTTATAAGATCTGAAAATGTTTCCCTTATAAATATTTCTTGAGAAAGGCTTACTATATTAAGAAAATTGTCTCATTTACTTATAATCTTTCAAAACTCTAGTTCTACTATATTTGAATTCCTCATTTCCCTTCAACTTAGTGACCAACATTATCGGTTTACTCTATTTTTGCCCCAAGCTTTAACTGATTATATTCTTTGATTTCCTTACCCTAGTGTAGATTCCTTTTTAACTACAAATCTTAAAAGCGACATTAGCTGCTTTTGTTCCTTGGAGGGTTTTTTTTTTCTTTTCCCTCAATAGGATAATTATATTCTGTTGTGCCTTTATTATGGTGTCTTTTAGGATCTTCTAACCTTGTACACTCTTGGGCTCTATTTAATAGTGAGCTCCCTCCTCCACTCTCCACACTAAACCATGCTCATTAGGTTTCTTAATCCTCCATAATTTGCTTTCATGAAATTTTATACCTTTCAGTTGGTGTGCTCTATGGGTCCATTTCCTTAGTATAGCTATTCCAAGCAGCCCAGAATCAACAAGCACTAAACATAAGCTTATTCACTTTCTGAGCCAACATGACTCTACAGAAAAAAAAAATCTTTGTTTTGAATGTTTATGGACCATGAAACTATACCATTTAACTTGGTATTTCATTTTCTCACCCAAACACTGCCTGAGAAGGTTAGAACCGCAGAATTAGACACCGGGCAGTCCTTAACACACAGTTACAGGCTTCAGGTCTTTCTTGGTCAGAAAACTATTCTATTTTAGTGGAACAGAAATAACAATATCCTGATGTTATGTAGTGACTAGTAAATCCCAACTATATCTTTGTCTCATACCCAGAATTCAGAAGAGAAAAACATCTTTTTTCAGTTATTCTGCAAAAAGCTCTGCTTTTCCAAATGGGTTGTTTTTAAAAGACATGTGCATGTTCTTGAAACCTGACTACACAGCCAACTCTGGTCTTTTCAGCAGTTCATCCTCTGCCCTCTCTTCCATTCTACTCATCACTAGCACCTTCGCCGAGGGGTATGTACAGAAGGGCCAACAGAGCATACATTTTGGTTTTTTGTTTTTAATTTCCTAGGGACTTCAGTTAAATATTTAAAAATCTGTTAATGAACTGAAAGAGTTAATGAAGTTTCCAAAGGTGCCTAGCTTATTCAAGCCAAGTTTACACTTGAACCCTGTGCAACTTAACTTGTGATCCTCCCCATCCCAATGATAGAAAGCAAAGCCACTAAGTTCTTTATTTAATTGGTTTGCATCCACACACTGACCTCCAGGGCTCTGTTTACATAGCCTATCGTGCAATATGCTCCACAGTTCCCTGCCTCTTTCAAAAGCATGTTTCTCCTGAGATTTGATATATGGCTTTCATGTTTAATCACTACATTAAACTCAATGCTCTGCTTCCTCCAGCATCAACTAACTTCCCTTCTTGGGCGGTGGGGAAAGGAGCACAGCTTCTTGCTACTTCTGAACATGAAAGGAAGCCTGTTTTACTCTATTAGTAAAATCACCAACTCCACACAATCATATGCAAGCAACACTAATACACCAACTAGGAGACAGTATTAAAATGGAAACCTAAAAACTCCGTTAGAAAGATTGCTCTCAACTGGCAAAGCTGCAAACTTTAGACAACTGAGTTATGCTAAACCAACAGACATGGAGTTTAATCAGTACATAAGTCAGTACATAGAGGACACAGCTAGATGGCAGCTTAAGTTTTAATCAAATTAATTGAGGATAGAACATTCTTTGGGTTCTCAGGTCAGAATTAATTCAGCACCTCTGCCTTCTGGTTGAGGTTTTCTTAACCTTCACCACAAAAAGAACTTTAGTCTATTTAATTGAATGTGGACATATTAATGCCACAATCCTTTCCATAAGAATTTATATGTGACCCAAATTTTTGTTTAATTTTAAAAATAAACATTTTTAAAAATAATTGATCTCTTTCAATAAGTCAATACAGTCTATAATTTCCAGGTTTTAAAACTCATGTGAAATATTTGTATTTTACATTAAAGTATTTTATGAAAAAAGAAAAGTGAAACAAACGTGGAAAAGTATTAACAACAGTAAAATCTAGATGGCGGATATATGGGTGCTCGTTATATTATACCCTCTACTTTTATATATAATTGAAATTTTTCATTACAAAAAATTTTGAAACTTCAGAAAACAAAGTTATCTCTAGACTCATTTTTGAAGAAAAAAACTGACACATTTTTAATAAGAAAATTTTAAACCTCTTTCTAGGTTGGTCATTTTAGTATATATTCAACAACTGACATTTTTTACCATGTGCTAACAATGAAACCTTTCCTTCCTCCTGAATCTCACTCCACAGCCTGAAACTCATTTACACAAACCGCAAATGTGCGTTAAGTGCTGCATAAGTTGGCTTCTTTACTTGAAAAGAAAAAAAGTGTGTGTGTGTGTGTGTGTCTTGTATGTGTAATTTTACTTTGCATGCTTTCTTTTATGGCTAGTCATTGACTATTGTATTTATTTTTTAGGGTTTTTTTTCCTTGGAAAGATGGCATCCTCCTTCATTTAAAAATTTCACTTTGTCAGGAACACTGTTACAGCTGTACATAACATTAAACAGAGTTAGTTGACTTTCTGTATTTGATGAACAATAGAGAATCTGAACCTATTAAAGTCATACACTTAATTGTTCCAATATGCTACCTTTTTGCTAACCAAAATTTGTATGATATAAAATGCCAAAGGTTGCATTTCTAACTTTGCCATGATTCCCTCATTTGACAGGTAATAAGCTGAAAGAGTTTATAAGAAAAAACTTACGTTTCTTAATTTGAAACCACCTAAATTCTTTCCACAACATATTTAATTCAAAATTAAAAAAACAATCTTTTAATCAGTATAAGATTTTTCAGAGTACAGAACTTTATAGTTTTCGAAGACATGCAGATGTTGTCATGATAGGCATTAAAAAATTAGGACTTGAAAAAACTAAGAATCATGAACAAAATTTTTGGTCACAAAAGTGAAAGATGTGTGTCTGTACAGATGTTATAACTATTTTCAGAATAAATAGTAACCTTCAGTACAGGAATTTAGCAGCACACTTTAATTTGAATTTGAAAATTTAACATAAATTTTCTGACTTTGACAATAGCTGCCTAATATTTCAGTTTTGTACGTTATTTCCAGGTTTTACCTCCAAAATGAACCTAGTGGACTTTTTCATTTTTAAAAGCTATATTCCAGATCCTGAGCCTAAAACAAATTTCTGACTTGATGTTTAGGAAATTAAATCAGATCATAACAAAGTAGGTTCTTAATAAATATTTGGTGACTGGCAATGATAAAAAGACAGCTTTATGTAAAAATCCATTCTTCATCAACTTTATTCATTTATTTTTATTATACTTAAAAATTTTTAGCCACTAAAAGTGACAAAGATTTTTTTACCCTATTTTGAGGCACCTCCTACAAATTAATAAAAAAGTCCCACAGATGATACAATCCACCACGCCTTCAGTCTCCATATAGTTAATACTGTAAACTGGAAATGCTCATCTTATAGTATCAATGTCACACGTGATTCAGAAGCCCACGAACACACAGAATGGAGAGACTTTTGGAATCACAGTTCTCAAATTAGGTAAAACTGCTAACTCAAATGTACAGACTTCTTATTTATAGAGTCTCACCAAGTTGGAGGAATTCATAAATCTATACAATAAAACAAAGATTTTGAAGAAAAAGGGCATGTTGGCTTCTTAACACCACTGTCAGGAAATATACATATAGTCTTAGGTTCTTTGTGAACGTCATAAACAGAAATTTCTCTAAAAGTTAAAATCCAATGGAACTCAAACAAGAGTAGGAATGTTACTCTTAAATTCAAGATTTACATATTTTTTCTGAAAATTATTTCCCCTGGAATTAAACATTAATGTTTATCTATTAAGAGTTCACTAAAGAGCATAATTTCTTAGCACTATACATAAGGCAATTTGTGCGCTTTAATTATAAATGCCATCAGAAACTCTGAAGCTCACAAACACAAGCAAGTGACATAGCGACGCAGCCAAACATAAGGATTGTAAGGCTATAGTCACGCTTAACGGGAAGAAAACACCTAATGAGGCTGATACGCCACTGTTTGTGAGAATGTAAAGTTTGTCTTCATAGATGCAAAATGACGGCTTCAGGTGACCTTAATTTTCCATTACTCCCTCAATAAAACAAATAAATAATTAATAAGTCAAAGACAGATAACTGTTTTTATTGGTTAACACTCTTTATAGTTTGCTGGATCGGATGTATCTATTACCCACGTTTGATGACAAGTCACTTGCAGAGAATCTTCAACTAATTCAGGATGCTTTGTCCACTGAGAGACTAATATTCTATTTTGAGAAATGATTATGTACAACCCCCACCTCTGCTTTTAAAGTAAAACTGCAGATAGAGAGCATTTAATGCTTATTGCAGAAGTATCAAAAATCCCTGGGCGAATATCTCAAGTTATGATTCCAAGCAGCTAATACCCTGCTTTGAGGTGGGGTTCATGTTTTGAAAAGAGACTGCCTCGTCTGTTTAAAATCAAAATGGTTCTTGATCTGATGAATTACTCCTCAGAGAATAATGTAAATAAAATATACTCAGAAAAACATTATTAATGTAAACATACCTGAACCAGAGTCAAATTTGGTTTCTGACCTGCAAAGGGAAAGACATTTTTTACAATATGAAAATTGCTTGTTAAAGAATAACTGTTATTTTATGGGGACAGTGGGGGGGGTTGATGCAACAGTTATAGATTTCAGAACACTGGTCAATAAGTAAAATAGCTTTTTTAAAATGTAAAATATTTATTTATTTTAACCACTTTAAATGCACGCATTGACCTAAGTCCCCTAAACATGCACATATCCATAGAGATAGCACAGTATGGAAAAGCTATTAACTTTTTAGCTTGTTTTTCAGAGAAAGAGGGTGAATCATGTAAAAAACAAAAAGCATCCAGACTTTCAGATTAACTTGTTTCAGTAATATAATAAAGAAAAAAGAAAACTTAAATTTAAAACTATCCTCTTGACTTGTTATTAAGATTTTCAATTATTCAACACCAAGTAATTTTTCACTGAGTTCTTCACAGAGTAAATGAACCTAGTAACCCCATATGTTTAATAAGCAGGAGGAAAAAATCTGAGCCCTTGTGGGAACATTATGTTTCAGATATAGGTTAATACTGGTTGTAAATTCAGAAGCCTTTGAAGTTCTCGGTTCAGCTGTGGGAAAACTTCTGTTAGGTAATTACTCTCAAGACGCTGCTGATGTGCTGTCAAGCAGAATTAACCCTAAGACTAGGCCTATCTACACAAGCTACTCTAAGACAGCATTGTCTATATCTAGCTCTCAAACCAATTAGTGGGCATGCCCCAGTCGGATTTATATCACACATTAACAATCAATAGCATATATGTTCACAGCTGCCACCCCAAGATACAAGAACCGACCAGCAGGAGTCCTGTTAAAGGATGTTACATTGACGGAGAAGTTTTTTCCCGCCCTGGGAAATGTAGTTAACTAAGTGGGAAAGGAGGTTTCTTTGAAATGATGCCAGGGTACCAAAGCACTTTTGGAAGCCATGGTTTTCTTTACCTAAATTAGCATCAAGAGGAGTCATCAAAAGGAGGAGGGAGAGAGGATAAGCAAGAAGCAGCCTCTTTTGTCATAAATATTCACTCTCTCAAGTATTCCCCAATAAAGTTTCACCTGATGTTTAAACAAACTCAGTAACTGTAAGAACGAAAAATTATTATTATAACCACGGTTATCAGTAAACACCACTGTAATCCAGGTCCACATTTTTCCCAAGCCCTGGGCCCAGCACTGCCTGCATCTCGACACTTCTCTTAGATATCCCTAACTCCCGACGCTTCAGGAAGAAACCCATTTTCATTTTTTTTGTCTGTTCTGGAAAGCCTTGCCTTATGCCTCTTTGCTTCCGCCTCCCTGAGCATCACTGAGGACGAAAATGACCACACAGTGTCCTGCTCATTTCCTTGTCCATCTTACCTTCCCCACTAGACTACATCTTATTAACCTCTGTAGCCACAGCACCTACGTAGGGCCTACTGCTTGTATGCAACAAATACCTGTTGAGGGCAACTTCTGCCTCCACATACATCCTTACCTCCTTCTCACCTGTGTGTTCTTTCTGTTCTTCCTTCTGTCTAAGGTCCCCTCCTACTTATGTCCTAAAATGCCTTCTCTCATCTCCCTTGAAACCAGACTGCATCAATTACTGCTCTCTCTGCCCCATCTTCAGTATCTTGGTCTCCACAGGTTCCTCCTCTCTTCTCCTTAGGAGTGCTCCAGAATTAAATACAAGCCTTCCTTCCAGTCTGCGACCTGCTCTCGTCCTCCCTCTTTCTTCCTGACTTTTCAATCAAGTTTATTGAAAGGGCAGAGTATATCCTATGTTGAATGTCATCCTTTCCTGATCTCCCAACATAGTCACTCTTTGAACCACTATGATCTGTCCTTGCTAAGTTTATCAATATCTTCTGGATGCTAAACCCGAAGGCTCTGTTATAGTCTCGTCTCTACCACACTTGTCTCCAAACGAACACAAAATACTGCTTGAATGTCACACTGCAAACTCAATGGCCATATGTACTAAGTTAAATTCATTTTCCTTTCCCTCAAATATAGTTCTCTGCTAATTCCTCTACCATTTAAATTGGAAATTTTGGCATTATCCAAGTTTTTCTGCACCCCAGGATCTAATTAGCTGCCAAGTCCCATTGATTCTACCACCTTTCCTTCATCTCTGTTCTCGCTCTAGCCATCTTTAGGCCTGTGTTTGAGTCAATAATCTCATAACCAGCATCCCTTCCTGCTTTTCAATCCATCACCTAATCAGCTACTAGATGTTTCGAAGCATCAATCTGATCACATGAGCAGAGTTTTTCAAACTGGGGTCACAGGTTGATCAATTAATACATTAAAAAATCAAGTCAGTGTATTACAACTAGTGTTTTTAAAAAACTGAAATGGAACAAAAAGACAGAATTCACTTATCATTGAGAATATGTGTAATTTTGCACAACTTTTGGGCAAAGGTACCTGAGTGTGTACGTACATGTTCACAAGTATGTACTGAGCAGTACTACCATTACAAGTGAGCAGAAAGCCCTCTGCTCTGGCCCTCCTCTGGCTGTGTCCTCCTCTGCATCAGGCAAGGAGACCCCTTTTGTATCTGAAGCTCCAAGTGCTTGGGTCCCCAGCATTCCCTACCCAAATGGCACTAAGCTAGCTTCTTCAGCCTACGTCAGCCCTGTCTTCAGGTCAGGTGTGCTACTAGTATGTGCACCTCAGCACAAAAGGTAGCCTAAGACTGTTACTTGAAGAAGGAAGCATAGACCTTAGGGCAGGAGGAAGAGGGAACAAGGAGGGCAGGGCAATATGCTTTCCCTGCTCCTCTGTGTTCCTACTTAGAGACTTCTTACTTCAAACTCTCCTGTGAGAGTGGGGAGCTGAGAGCACCCAGGGCAGAGGTTTCCCTGGACAAGATTGGTGTGGTCTAGATAGCCTTGAAACTCAGGGGCCTGGCTGGCGGAGAGAGGGGAGTAGCCATGAAAAAGCCCCACCCATGCCCTGGCTGGTGTGGCTCAGTTGGTTGGAACCTCCTTCCTTTGTGGGTTCGACTCTCAGTCTTTGGTGGAGGTTTTTCTCTCTCTTCCCCTTCTTCTCTCTAAACCCAATGAAAAAAAATGTTCTCTGGTGAGGATTAAAAAAAAGATATCCATTCATTTACTGATGGGCACTTAGGCTGTTTCCAGCATTTGACTATTGTAAATAGTGCTGCTTAAAGAAAGAAGGAACAGGAGTTCCTACCGTGTGCAACAGCATGGATGGAACTGGAGAATATTATGCCAAGTGAAATAAGCCAGTTGGTGAAAGATAAATACCATATAATCTCATCTATAAGAGGAACCTAATGAACAAAACAAACTATGAGCAAAATAAAACCAGAGGCATGGAAGCACGGAAGAGACTGACGGCTGCAGGCTGTGGGTGGGGAGTGGGGAGGCGGGCAGTGGTGGAGAGAAGGGCAGGGACTAGACAAAGAACTTGTATGAATGACCCAGGGATACGGACAACAGTGTGGGGGTTGACTGTGGGAGTGGGGGTGGGCTAGGCACAGGAGGGCAGAGGGGGTAAATCTGGGACAACTGGAATAGAATAACAATTACAAATTTAAAAAAGAAAAAAAGGTAAAAAAAGAAAAGAAAAAGCCCTTCCACCAATAAAGAAGAAAAGAAAATCCCATAACCATTGCGAGAGAAGGCTGAGGGAGCCCTTTCCTCCCCTGCTCCCACTTGGCCTTGTTGCTGCCACCCCTCCATTTCCCCAGTATTAATAACAGCATTTTGGTGGAAAACAAAATTAGTTTTAAATTTGCGCCCTTCTCATTTATTTGATATGAATGGTTTTACATGAAGTCCTTAATGTTTTTGTTATGAGATGTATTTCTCAAGGTAGGTTGGTATACCCTTTTCTAACAGGTTACTGCCTTAATTTATAACTTTTAAAGTAATTAGCTGTATCGTGTCCCCATTTGTCCTCTTGCCTAGGCCTGCAAATGTGTGAACCAAACCGGGTAATAAGTCGTCATGTAAAAAATGTTAATCAGCTTAACAATAACCCACAACCTTCGGACCAACTTCAAAAATTATGTTTTACTATGGGCCATAGACAGAACGTTTGAAAGGCACTGACATGGGACATCAAGTTCACACTCTAGTGCATGGTATATGAGGGGCCCACCACGATCTGCTTCTCCAGCTCCATCTCTAATCCACACTCTCACCAAACTAAACCGATGCCATCTTATTTCACAGCCTGCATGCAATATCCTCAGCCTTCTCCCAGCTCATCACTGACAAACTTTTACTCAACTATCAAGACTCCCCTCAGCATCTTGCCTGCCCCCCTCACCTCCCAGAGCTCCCTGCTCACCCCTCTGTTACTCCACAATATAGGACCTGACATGCAATCCCCACACTGTATAACACAGACACAGTGAGGTATTGACTGGGTCTCATCCACCTTCATGCTCCCAACACTTGGCACAGCACCTGGCATTTAAGAATTATTAAAAATTTGTAGTGGGAACAAATGAACAAATGAATCTGTAAATTAATACAAGGTGAAAATCAAGATATAGTGACAAAAAACTCGATAAATGCCTCTTGAGATATGAAAACTCGTAGCAGAAAATTTTTATTCCTCAGACCATCTTATATTCTCTAGGTATAGCTGGTCAATTTCTGAAATACATACATAAAGTGCAGAAAAAACATCTTCACAGACTAATTGATGACCTTGGATATCAGTTACTTATATTAAAAAAAGAGTATTTTCAGAATTCTCAAGCACACTCCTGAAACTTCAAAAAATACAACTACTGTATTAACAACTAAAACAGAAGTGACAATAACAATAGAAGTGAATGCCGTCAGTTTGGGAGGTCGGGGAAATTGGTTCTCTGGTATAAGCTAATTCAGACTCCTATCAGATTTCACATATATACACCCACACAGCAACACAAAGTTCCCCTCTGCCTATTATGGACTAACCTCTATCCATAAATCGTCTTCAAGAAAATAAGTAAATATGGATAAGAACAAATGGCGAACATGAAAAAAATTCAAACAGTACAGCTTGTACAAGAGAGGCAACGAGTTCATTCATTCCAAACACCTTTCTTATGTGCTTATTTTCAGTACTATATTATGCTAGATGGTGGGGAGATAAAATATGCATAAAGTAAGGTTATATGGGGTATAAGATACATAAATATAATTGTCTACACAGACACCCACTTTAACCTTTGAGTTCATACTTAGACGTTTCAGCTTAAACCTATTCAACCAGTTCCTTTGGCAATTGCCAAAAGATGGTGAATACAGCATAAGGTATTACTGTCTTCCAATTTCCACCCTCTCCTTTTTTATTTTAGAAATAGGATCTCTGAGTTTCACATGGACACATGGCTGCCTAGGTGAGACCATTTTTCTCAGCTCTTCTGTAGCTAGTTGTGACCAGGTGCCTACATTCTTACCAAAAGGATACAAGCAAAAGTGATGTGTAGAACGTCTGAATTATACCCTTAAAGGGAATGACAGTATTCCTCCCTGTCTTCCTTTCTTCAGCCCATGGCTGGAATGCAGATGTGATTCCAGCAGCTGAAGCAGATCCCATAGATCATGAGATCCTAGATCATGAGAGAGAAGCTGATAGGGCAACAGCCTTTGGCCACCCCTTGGGCCAAAGGTACACACCAGTAGTACCATATCAATCCCAACTGTTGCCATGTTTAATCCACTATCATTTTGAAGTCTTGTCAGAGAAGTTATAAAAATACTGATACATTTAAAAATCTGAAGCTAAATCTTCCAAATTTTTAAACTTAAAAAAAAAACTTAAAAGGTAGATGCTAGGAGAATTTAAGTATTATTATTACTTTTTAAATTATTAAAATATATACTATATACATCCTTTGCATAACAGAAGTGCAGATTTTCAAAAGAGGGCAGTTTTAGTCATTGGTTAGAGTTCTACAGTCCTAGACAAATTTATAAAACTACTATTCTCTGTTTATAGGAAATAACACAGTGTCCATGAAAGTTCTATGTGTATTGACTGTACACCTGAAACTAATACAAAATAGTATTTTTTTAAAATTATTATTTTATCATATTTTAAATTTTATTGTTTCCTGAGGAACCCATGAAATATCAGAGAACAGTTTTTTGCTAAATGTTCAATGGTATTAAATTTTTTAAATGTAAATCACATTAACTGTTAACTACATGTTAATAAAGTCAGTGTTCCAACAGGTTTCAGACAACATGTAGAAGAGTGTGGGTGCTGTTCTTACTGTTTTTAATTGATGTCAACTAAAGATTCTAGATACAGAAAATTACTAGAAGGAAGGAATAGAAAGGACAGACTGATTTTTGCCTGTAAGTGCATTACATATGACAACTCCATACCAAGGAGTTTCTGGGACAATCTGGGTCAAATTACCTGTCCTGATGTCCCCTTAAAAAAACCATGGTACATTTACACAATGGAATACTACACATCAGAAAGAAAGAAGGAACTCCTACCTTTTGTGACAGCATGGATGGAACTGAAGACTATTACACTAAGCGAAATATGCCAATTGGTGAAAGACAAATACCATATAGCCTCACCTATAAGAGGAATCTAATGAACAAAATGGACTAATGAACAAAATAGAACCACAGGCATGGAAACATGGAACAGACCAAAGTGACCAGAGGGGAGGAGGGAGAAGAAGATAATGGTGGAAAGAAGGGAAGGGACTAGACAAAGAACATGTATGAATGACCCATGGACGTGGACAACAGTGTAGGGATTGACTGTGGGAACAGACAGTGGGATGGGTGGCGGAGGGCAAAGGGGGAAAATTGGGACAACTCTAATAGGATACCAATTTTTTAAAAAGCATAAAAATTTTTCAGAAATCCCAATATTTCAGTATCCTACCTACAAGTCTAAGTCTTTCTTCTTACCCCTACAAGTAACTCAAAGACCTTCATCAAACCAGGGGCTAGTAATAATTGCAGTAAACATTTCCATGCCTTCTTTCACTACATAAACATAATAAGCTTCCTCTGCCTGGAGAGCTCCCTCTTGCTCCGCTTCACCCACTCTAGGATCCCTTCACCCCTCTGCCTATTTAACTCCTAAAACCTTTCTCCACATATTAGCTTAATTATCAATTCTTTGAAGAAGAATGGCCATACTAGATTAAATTTCTTTGATTTATACTTTTATATTGCCAGTCACACCTTTGCACTCAAAATTGTCATTCTATATTTGTTCATGTGGTTATTTGATCATATTAAATATGAATTCAGCCCTGGCTGGTGTAGCTCAGTGAATTGAGCACAGGCCTGTGAAGCAAGGGGTCGCCAGTTCAATTCCCAGTCAGGGCACATGCCTGGGTTGCAGACCAGGTCCCCAGTAGGGGACACATGAGAGGCAACCACACATTGATGTTTCTCTCCCTCTCTTTCTCCCTCACTTCCCTTCTCTCTAAAAATAAATAAATATTTTTTTTAAAAAGAGTTCAATAATTGTGGCAGATAGTACTTGTGCCTAATGGCCAGTCTCCCTTTATCCTATTTTTTGAAGGGTGCTAAAAATGTGTCCACCCCAGAAATGAATCATCAGTAAGCTAAAGGAATTGCAGCACACAGGCAATTTTGAGCCCGGTTTGAGCAGTAAGAGGTACAGGGAAGTCTGCTGGGGATACTTCTTGGAAAGATCTTCTCCATGAAAAAGACAGGGATAATTTAAGGATAAGACCCTTTTTCCACTCTCTCCCTGATTCATGCCTTTGCAGTTATTATATGTAGGGATATGACACTTAGAATTGTTGTCGCCATCTTGTAACCATGAGGGAAAGGCCAAGAAAAGTTACAAAAGTGCCAACCCAGAAATCTGATATCATTCATTCCAGAATAGCCTTTCTCTAGAGTTTCGCTGAGTTAGTTGAATCTGGCGTTGTTAGGCCATTTTCATTTGGCTATTTCTGTTACTATTAACCCAACATATTCTAATGGATATTGTTATGAGAGCAGCATTAGGTTATGAACTAGCTACATACTGTGTCTAAAATTTAGGTTTCTGTGTTATATATTTATGATAATGATGTGATAGATACAAAAGGCAGAAAAATACACTGAAGAAAAAAGTGAATTTGAATATTTAAAAACATGTTAGCTACCCCAACTAAAAACTGAGAAAAAGATACAAATAAAATGGGCCCATTAACTGCATGCTTGATTTGTTTAAAACTGAGAAATATAGGTAAAAAAATCAGAAATACAGAAATCAAGGTAATCATGAACAAAAAGCAACAAAGTCCCTTCCTGTGTTGCTTAAAGAAGCCTCACAGGAGCCCTTTAAAGAGAATCTTGAGGTTCTGCTGCCGTGAGTCATCATTCCCTCTAATTAACTGACACGCTCTTCTGCTGGGCACAGGGCTACAGACCGCATACCTGGGTCGATTCCTGCTCCCTACAGGCACACTTGTGCTTCCACTGGTACTGTTTTTCGTTTTGTTGTATTTTTCTTTAAACCCACCCCTGGCACTTTCACTGGGATCACTGACACCCTGCTCTGTTGGAGACGTCATGCAGCACGGTACTCTACAAAGCATTTGATATTGAGATAACCATCATGGGAAAAGCAGCCAATGGAGACAGGCCAGAGTCTAGTCACAGGTCTTGTACTTTCCGCCCCATGTGACTTTAGAGAGGTTAATCACCACTCTAAGTCTCAGTTTCACTATGTATAGCATGGGATAGTTTATTTACCTTTCACAATATTTTGTGTCGATTAAATGAGAGGCTGCTATAAAGGGCCTTGGTCAAGACCTGGCACATATTAGAAGTTGAATAAAAGATTTTATCTAAGCCATGATACTAAATAGAGTTTACGTATGGTGACAGGTGCAACTAGCAATTTTTAACTAAGTAAAAAAAACCCATGATATTAGAAAAAGAAAGAATGTATTACTCTTGTTGAGATCTTACTTGGGGTGCAATTTTAATATGAGTGTTGAAAGATGTAGAAAAAGTAAGAAAGAACAGCAATAAAATAACTGAAGAAACTGGAAAGTAGTTGAGAGTGAAGTCTAATGGAAAGTAATTAAATGACCTGATTATACAATATGGAAAAGGAATCTTATTTGCCCTTAAAGAACAAAGAAAACATTCTCTAACTAAATTAGTTGCATGACACACTCTAGAGCATATTGGAATAAGAACCTGGAGACTGGGATTCTAGATTAGAAATGAGACAAGTCATTTTGCTATAGTTCCCAAGAATGAAAAAAAGGGAGAAGAGAAGAGGTGAGAACAAAGGAAACAGTGAGTGTGAGATCACTGAAATTTGCGTCTGTAGAACTCGAAACTCCAGATAGATAAGACTGAAAGAAATAGATAATTCTTAAAGTCACTTTTGGCTCCTAGGTTCTATGACTCTTCTCACAGATACATTGATAACTGCCTTCTTTGAGTTCCAATATCATTTCCTACCTGTATGATTTATTGCACTTAATTATATGTTTCCTTTAAAATAATTTAATTGTTTCTTGTGTATATATCTCTAGAGAGTATAAAGCTTTAAAAGCAAAATTTTTTTAGCTTTGAAAATAAATTAAAAGTGCTATAGCTCAAATAAACAATCTAACTTAACACTTAAAGGAACTTGAAAAAGAACAACAAACAAAATTCAAAGTGAGTAGAAGGAAGGAAATAATAAACATCAAGCAGAAAAATAAACAAAATAGAGTCCAAAAAATAAGATACAAAAAATTAATGAATCCAAGAGCCAGTTCTATGAAAAGATAAACAAAACTGACAAACCTTTAATCGGATTCATCAAGAAAAGAAGAGAAAGGACCCAAATAAATAAAATCAGAAATGAAAGAGGAGAAATAACAACTGACATCAAAGAAATACAAAAGAGTGTATGAAAATATTATGAATAACTATATGCCAACAAACTGGACAACCTGGATGAAATGGATAAATTCCTAGAAACATAAAATCTTCGAAAACTAAATTGGGAAGAATCAGAGAATCTGAATAGACACATTACACCTAATGAAGTTGAAACAGTAATAAAAAAAAAACCTCCCAACAAACAAAAGCCCTGGACCAGATGGCTTCACAGGTGAATTTTACTAAACATTCTGAGAACAAACACCTCTCCTTCTCAAACTATTTGATGGAAACTCAAGAGAAGGGAAGGCTCCCAAACTCATTTTACAAGGCCAGCATTAACCTAATTCCAAAACCAGATAAAGACACTGCCAAGAAAGAACATATAGGCATATATCCTGATGAACATAGATGCTAATATCCTCAAGAAAATGTTAGCAAACCAAATCCAGCAAGGCACTGAAAAGATCATACACCATGATCAAGTGGGATTTATTCCAAAAATACAAGGCTGGTTCAACATTCGCAAATCAATAAATGTGATTCACCACAGAAACCAAATGACAGCTAAAAACACATGATCATATCAATAGATGCAGAAAAAGCATTTGATAATATCTGGCACCCATTTATGATAAAAATTCTCAGCAAAGTGGGATTAGAGGGAACATTCCTCAACATTATAAAAGCCATATGTGACAAACCCACTGCCAGCATCATACTCAATGGGCAAAAACTACAAGCATTCCCTCTTAAGATTAGGAACAAGACAGGGATGTCCACTCTCACCTCTCTTATTCAACATATTACTGGAAGTCCTAGCCACAGTGATCAGACAAGAAAAGAAATAAAAGGCATTTAAATTGGAAAGGAAGATGTAAAACTCTCTTTATTGGCAGATCATATGATACCATACATAGAGAACCCCAAAGATTCCACCAAGAAACTTCTAGAACTGATAAATGAATTCAGCAAAGTAGCGGGATACAAAATTAATATTCAGAAATCAGTTGCATTTTTATATGACAATAATGAACTAACATAAAGGAAAATTAAGAAAACAATCTCATTCACAATTGCTACAAAAATAATTAAATGCATAGGAATAAATCTAATCAAGGATGTAAAAAACCTTTGCTCAGAAAATTATAAGATACTGAAGAAGATACAAATAAGCAGAAGTGCATACCACATTCATGGACAGGAAGCATTAACATCATTAAAGTGTCCATACTACCCAAAGCAATCTATAGATTCAACGCAATTCCTATCAAGATTCCAATGACTTCCCTGGCTGGTGTAGTTCAGTGGATTGAGTGTGGGCATGCAAATCAAAGCACTGCTGGTTCGATTCCCAGTCTGGGGCACATGCCTGGATTGCAGGCCAGGTTCCCAGTGGCGGGGGTGGGTGTGAGAGGCAACCACACATTGAAGTTCCTCTCCCTTTCTTTCTCCTTCTCTTCCCCTCTGTCTAAAAATACATAAATAAAATCTTTTGTTTTTAAATAAGAAGATTCCAATGACTTATTGCACAAAACTAGAATAAATACTTCAAAAATTTAAATGGAACAACAAAAGGTCCCACACTGCAACAGTAATCCTGAGAAAGAAGAGCAAAGTTGGAGGAATCACACTACCTAATATCAAACTATACTACAAAGCCACAGTAATCAAAATAGCACGGTACTGCATAAAAACAGACACATAGAGCAATGGAACACAATAGAAAGCCCAAACACCAACCCACACTTTTATAGTCAATTAATATTTGACAGAGGAAGCAAACACATACATTAGGCTAAAGACAGTTGATTCAATAAGCGGTATTGGGAAAATTGGAAAGATACATGCAGAAAAAAATGAAACTAGATCACCTTGTTACTCCATAGAAAATGCTAACTAAAACAGTGTTAATAAGAATAGAGTATACATTTCTTCTGTGGGCTGAATCATGTCCTCTCAAAGTCATATGTTGAAGTTCTAAATGCTAGTGTCTCAGAATGTGACTGTATTAGAAAATAGGGCTTTTCAAGTGGCAATTAAATTAAGATGAAGTCATTCAAGTGGGCCCTAACCTAATATGACTGGGGTCCTTTTGAGAAAAGGAAATTAGGATGCAGACACGCACAGAGGAAGACCATGTAAAGACACAGAGCAAAGACAGCCAAGGGGAAAGGCGTCAGAAGAAGCCAATCCGTCTGACACCTTGATCTCAGACTCCTAGCCTCCAGAACTGTGAGACAAGAAAAGTTCTGATGTTTAAGTCGCCCAGTCTGCAGTACTTTGTTATGGAAGCCTAACAAACTACTACATTTCATTTCTTCTTCAGTCAGATTTAGTAACCCCAAACCCCCAATAAAAGCCAAAAACCTAGAAATTAGATGGAAATAAAAGTGTCTACAGCTCTTATATACTTTAACCCATTTTTAGGTACTAAATATATTTGATTTCTCCATTCTCTCTCATTATTTTAACCATATTCTGCCTAAGTGCTTTACCTACATTTTGACCACTGGGCAGCTGCTTCTGTAGATTACTAGGGACCACCAGTAGGCATATCATAAGGTGATCAATGGGCTCTTTGTCTCTTCATATCGCTGTGGGAGAATGTTTCCAATGGTTTTGCCTGGCCCTTTATACAAGTGTAGTGAGCATATTTGTCATGTACTCTCTGTGGGATGAGACAAACTTGGGAAGTAGTAAAATTTACTGTCCTACATCTGTTTTAAAAAATATATTTGTTTGCCTAATTTCCCGGGAAATTTTCATTTCTACTCTAGGTTGTAATCAGAAAGAGAACAATTGAAGTTGTGGCTAGCAGGTTAAAGCTAGACATAATAATGGGCAGATCTAAAATTTTAAATAGATAATAAAAGAAACTCAAAAAAGAAAAATCCAGAGTTGACTAGTGTGGAGGCAAAGACTAGAGGCCTCAACAGATACCAGTGGGAATGAAAAAATAAAAAAAGATCATCCCCTACACTTTATAGAAGTCTATAGGAATTCTTAAAAGGACAAGCAGAGCCCTGGGTATCTTATTAAGGCCTAATTGCATCATTGTTTTATAACACAGTTTAATAACTAATATTTATAATGATAGCTACAAGTCATGAAAATAACCATTTAATCATATCATTTAGTAAGACATGGAAATATACTATTTATTTGGAAATATACTATTATATTTTTAAAATCATTAGTTAATAATCTTAGAGTTAAAATAGATGTTTTGATTGGCTAGATAATATATTTATCCAGAGCCCTTCATTTCACTGTACACAAACAGAACAGCAACATGAAATTACACAAACACCAACACAAAATTACAAAGAGAAAAACATTAATTAAGAATAAAGAAAGTGGTACAAGCAACTTCCAGCCAAGATGGAGGCCTAGGTGGAAATACTGTGCCTCCTTGCACAACCAAGATTAAGGACAACAAAGATTTTGAAACAA